>JAVYIG010001506.1:0-277047 GCA_035222895.1 Strongylocentrotus droebachiensis | reverse complement strand
CCCCGTCCACAGACAGTTGATATCAAGTCATAACCCCTTTTTTAACGATTTTCTAGAACGGTTCCAGAATGTAGTGTGAACTAGTTTGGTGTGATGGGGGCTTAACAAACTTACCGGTACAGGGTATAAATGAATAGGAATGTGATGATATACCCTATTACTAATATTGTGGATGGAGCCAACAGGAAGACAGTTAAAAAGTGCATTGGCAACTCGTATCTAATAGAGAGTTAACCCACTCTCTACTGGAACCGGGTTGTCCCTGTATAAAGCCTATGTGGATTAGAGAATCTAGCAGTCAATGGTGTAAATGTAATTGACTATCTGAAAGATTTAAAAAAAATAAAAATAAAATCTCTGTTTGATATTTACATGTAGCTCAGTGTAGGTCAGTATGTAATTGATTATATTATATTAAATTAGATTAGATTAATGGCATTAGATTCTTGAAGAAAATGCATCTATTTAGAAAAAAAATGGGGGGGGGGAGGTTTCAAATTGGAAGAAGGGGGTAGCAGTTGTTATTACATGTAGCTCTATATCATCCCACAATACGAAGAACTTGGGTAGTTTGCACTCATACTAATAGAACTACTTATCCCGGGGGGGGGGGGGGGGGGGGGGGGGGGGGGGGGGGGAGGATTCCAATTGGAAGAAGGGGGTAGCAGTTGTCAAGGAGTTAGTTAGCTTGATTTTGATTTTGGCAGGGCGGTTTAAGAATTGTGCTTTGTACCATTCGCTGCACCAATTTTTTCCCTAAAAATATATTTTAAAGGAGGATATATTGTAAACAAATTAATACTTTTAATGGAAGTAATTTTGGTCCTATGAAGTTTAGCTTGTGATTGATGATATATATGCTTAGACTTTACACATTAGACAAGACTTTCTTACCGATAATGGATTAAATCTGTGATTGTCCCAGAATTCTTCAAATTCTTGTCTCTGTAAAAGAAAAGAAATCAAAATGTATTGGCTGAATCTACAATATCCCTTTGGCAGTATGGACAGACATCTTAACTATCTGTTCCAATACATGAAATGGTCTTTTTTATTTTATTCAAAATTAATACATGTTTGTATAATGAGGTAGGATCTTTGTGTTTTGGGATAACCTATATTCAACATGCTATAAATAAAATACTCAAGGTACAACATTTAGGGAAACCAGAAAATTATAGATATTTTGATTGCATCAAATGGGAGAGTTTGTCCCAGAATATACAATGCAGTTGAATAGTTTATTAGCCAAATCAAAATTCATGTATAGTGATTAAAAGTCTCAAACATTCATAAATCCCCTTCATAACCTGTCCGATTTTGATCAAACTTTTACAAATCAGTTTCTCTGAATTTTCTGTTTTCATCCGATCCAAACTGTAAGAAAGGTGGGATTTCCTTTTTTTTTTTCCAACTTAATCTTAATAATATTCCGCTTTGATATAGCGCTTAATACAATGTCTCTAAGCACTTTACCAGATATAGTATTACCCCGGTCATTGGATTCAGTGCTTCCCTGCACACACACACTGTGTGCACAGTCTCCACTCCCTGGGGAGCATTACAGCAAGGCGTTACTTGACTTATGCTCAAAATTGAAAGGAAAGCTCACCATTTCCTCCGTGACTGTGAGTACCTCCCTCTGCTCATTCTTGACTAAGATATGACTCGCCTTGAGAGCGAGATCAATCTCACATTTAGCATCAACGTAAGTAGCTTGCCACCTTCTCATTACCGTTCCTCTGTAAGATAAAAAACAGTTTCAGGAAGATAATAATACAGTTAAACCTGTTTATAAAGACCACTCAAGTAAATATGAAAAGTGGTGTTTTCAGGAAGGTGGTCTTTATGTACAGGTTCCTTCAGTACAGGTTTAAATGAAAAACCATATTCAAGGGAAACAAAAAATCAGGTCTATATAATATAGATAGGTGGTCCTTCTATAGAGGTGGTCATCAAAGCAGGATTGACTGTAATAATAGTATGCCCAATGCTCAGGGCTCTTAGAGGGTAAAGGAAAAATATAAAATATAAGAGAGGGATGATTTCCCCTTTTCTCATAAATGTATATAGCCCCTTCCCCCTGCTTGGACAGAAAATCATTCCAATAATTTTGACTTGCTACTAAACAATTGAAATAGAAAAGCTATTTAATAATACAAATAATAATTCATCATGCCTGTATAGTGCATATAACATATATGTCCCTATGGCTATGCACTGTAGTGGAGAGAATGAAAGAAAAGAATAGAAGAGAGTGAGATACACTCAGCCTAGCCTCAGCATGTTTCCTTAAGTCATTAATCATAAAGCTTCCTCTTAATCCTTCCATCGCTAATTGCCACTTATTTTAAGAAATGCTTAGTTATTTTCATTTTTACTGTGATCAAGTTTCTTACGTAACTGTGATGTCATCACCAGCTTTACAAGTATCCACCAGGTCATCCTCCAGTATGACCCACATTGACCTGGGAATCTGGGGGTAAAGGGTCAAGGTCAATACAAATAAGTTCAAACATACATGCATGCACCATGATCAAATCTAACAATTGCAATCTTAAATTCTGTGATTGACAAAAAAACTGATTTCTCACAGAATCCAATGAACTCAAAGGATCATTAACTCAAAATAAATGATACAAGTTATTAAATAAACTTTTATGGCTGAAACCCTATAGCAGCTGAGTGACAAGCAATTAATAGGGAAAACAAGCTTGTTCTCATGACAGATCCTTTACACAAGGTCTCATATCGTGTAAATTCTAGTTGTGCTTCTTTATGGCCCGGTCCCACTGCACTTACGGATGCAAAGAGGATGTAGAACGTAACAAAGATATTGCCATCCGTTGTGTACTCATTGCATACGTGTTTCATACGCTCTATCGAGTGAAGGTGGCACTGACTCTGCGGCACCTGGCCTCTGGAACAAAATACAGAAACATGCAGTATGCATGGAGGGTGCCACACAACAGCATCAGCAAAGTCGTCAGAAAAGTGGTAGAGGCCATCGTTGAAGAATACGTGGACGAGCTCCTAAGGTGCCCCACCACTGAACAAGGCTGGAGACAACTTCCAGAAGATTGGTATCAGAGGTGGAACTTTCCCCACACCGTTGGAGCCATAGATGAAAAGCATGTGGCCTGCAAAGCTCCAGCCAACTCAGGGTCCACTTATTACAACTACAAGGGCTTCTACAGTATCCTCCTCTTTGCCATGGTTGATGCTGACTACAAATTCATATACATCGATGCTTCAAGCAACGGGTCAGCTCCAGATGCCTAGATATACAACGCAAGTGACCTCAAGGATGGGCTGGAACGCAACCTAATCATGGGTTTTCCAGGTCCAGACCCCCTTCCCAATGACTTCATAGTTGGTGATGACGCATTCTCCCTCAGAACCTACCGTACAGTTCAAGATACCTCACCCGTGAAGAGAGGATCTTCAACTACAGGCTGTCCAGGGCAAGACGGGTGGTGGAGAACGCCTTCAGCATCCTGGCCAACAGGTTCCAGATACTTCTCACCACCATGCAGCATGACCCAGAGACTGTGAAGAGCATCGTGGAAGCTTGCTGCATCCTGCACAATCTCATGCGCACCCGCTACCCAGTGTTGCAGAACAGACTTGTCGACCATCAACAAGGGAAAGGGGACATGGAGCCTGGTGAATGGAGGCAAGGACGTAACCTGATGGACACTGTGGATGTACCAACAGAGCTTCACGTGAAGGGAAGAAGCAGCGCAACCCCCTGAGACACTGGTGCAACTCCCCAGCTGGATCAGTGGAGTCGCAAGACAGGATGATAGATGATTAAAATGGATGCTTCCTTGAGACTGTTGCATAAGACTGATGAGATTGTGCCATAAGAACACTGCATTACTATGCTGTTGTATACTTGTAGCTGTTTATTGTTATTAAATGTATGTTGTGGGGTCTTATAATGGATAGGGCATTAATAAACAGCTTTGTTTAATTTAAAATGGGTTGATTACTCAATAAATTGTTATTGATAATAAAGTCCGGAGGTTTCCCTATCCCACAACTTTCCCCCAAGTCCAAAAGTCCCTTTTCCCAGATAATAATAAAGTACAACATCCCTTGTATAAAGGGCCCTTTCGGCCCATCAATAAAAAATATAGACCAAACTGTGGCCAACTGATCCCAGGCCAGACTACGTTGGTGGACCATAGCATGCTGTTATGGTTGCACTGTTAGTCACAACTCCCTGTGCCCAATTATTCACAGATAGTATATGACTCAATTATTTTAATAAATAAGGTAACAAAAAAACATTTTAATCTTTGGCTACATAACTATACCAGGGACTTTTTTCAAAATTTGAGTTAAATTTAACGTGCGTAACGTTTCCGCTTTATGCTGACTGCGTGCGTGCTTTATCCCTTTATATCCATGGAGCGGACGCAATTCATACCCCCCGCATGCGCAGTGAACGGTTTGCATCCGATATACAACCGCTCGGCATCCCCTTTGTTTCCGTTAGGTGTACGTGATGCATCCGCTTCATCCACTATGCATCTGCTCTTTCCGCTATGCGCCTGCTTCGCCCTGAAATTTGCTCGTCCGCTGTGTCCTTTATGCATACGTTTTGTGTCCATCGGCCAGTGGGACCGGGCTTTTAGTTGATTCATATTATGTCAGTCAAAAATACCCATTGAATGCATGATAAACAACTTAGAATGAACTAATTTGAGTGAATTAGTTTGAGTTTGAGTTTTATTGGTTCCACATTTCACATGCAAATACCATACAGATAACAAAATATACATAAAAGACATATTGTTTCATACTTTTTAAAAATGATTATAGTAATTGACAAATTAATCAAGACTACAAAGTAAAATATCATCAAATTATTATCATTTAAAGGAAACCCAGACAAGAAAAGCACAAAACTGTGAAATATGCAGGAACCTGCATAGCATAGCTTGTAAAGAATAGGTTCCTGGGAGACTTGAAAAAATGACAGAAATTCTAAAGGATACGGTTCCCATGGTGAGCTTATGGACCTGTTCCTGGATCTTGAGCTCCTGGTAGTCTCGACAGCTAGAGGGCGCCCCACCACTCTCCATTCCTGACAGACAAGAGAACTTGGTAGAGTTGCATGCACCCTCTGGGTTGGGGCATCGGTCTGGCTTGCACTCCTGGTAATACCTTTCAATGTTTGCCTGGTGAATATAAACCAGAACGTCAATGACGTAGCGCTCATCCGCATCTCGCAACAACAAATATCGTAAATTTTATGTGGTACACTTTTGAACTGGTCAAAAAATGAAAAATTTGATGCCCTGTAAGGGACATAATTTTATTTAGCTGTACAAGATTAAATAGAAACTAAAGGAAATGGAATGAAAATTGTTTGAAAAATATATAGTTTTATGACGAGCAGGACTCGAACTTAGTAAGAGATAAATGTAAACATACTCACCTTTTATTATGATAAGAAAAGGACAGAGGTATAAATAGTCAGTAAATTGTCAACAGAAAAATATACTGCAAAATAACAATTTTGTAAGGGACAAAAACGAGTTAGTGTGAGAAAATTGATAAATTACCATAATTAATTAATGGAGAAAAATTTCAAAATTCTGAGTAGAGGTATAGTGTACCAAAGTTAGCTCTATGATATAAAGCAGATCAATCAAAATCGGTCGAAATATGAAGGAGAAGAAGCATTTTTTGTGATTTCGAATAAATTAGCATAAATTAGCACAGATAATGAATTGTACGATTCTGTGTAGAAGTTTTAAATCCCCCTCCTAGCCCTTCAGTCTGGATGAGCTAAAAAATACAGTCAAACCTGTCTACAACGACCGCCCAAGGGAAACAAAAAATGTGCTTGTTGTAGACAGGTGGTCTTTGTAGACAGGGTCTTTTAGTACATGTTTCAATGAAAATACATTTTCAAGGGAAACAAAAAATGTGCTTGTTGTAGACAGGTGGTCTTTGTAGACAGGGTCTTTTAGTACATGTTTCAATGAAAAAACATTTTCAAGGGAAACAAAAAATGTGCTTGTTGTAGACAGGTGGTCACTAAAGCAGGTTTGACTGTAATAATGATAGTGGGTTCTTGTATAGCACTCATGTCTGTCAGGCTTGACACTCCTGGCGCTCTACAATTAGCACGGCTGCCATTTTGGCGCTCTAGCATTTCAAGGAATTAATTCCTGCCAGGTACCCATTTAACCAGACCTGGTTGGAGAGTGGCAAATAAAAATTAATGTCTTGCCAAAGGACATAAGTGCAGCAGCGGGACTTGAACCGAGGACCATGTGATCCACAGTCCGGTGACATATCCACTAGGCCACGGCACCTCTACAGATCAATGTCTATTAATACTGGGTGACGGAGTACAAAGAATTTTTGAGTGACTGACCTCTACACCGAAGACATGCTTGCATTTGGAGCACATGAAATCCTTCTCAAACTCTAACATCTTCACCAGTGTGGTGCGGATCACCGTCCCTGTATGAAAACCAAGAAAAATTAGTTGGGTTAGTTCTTTTTATTAATTGGTACATCCTATTTGAAACGATTTTTAGTCACCCTATACATGCTCCAATATATTGCTCTGCAGTCAATTTTGTACACTAACCCAATTCCTAATCTCAACCTCGAGTCGAAAGCTTTTTTAGGCCTAACCTTTACCCAACCTTAAACCTAACCCTAACCTACATCTAACTTCAAACCTAACCTAAAACACAATCGGAACCTAAACCCCGACTCTATAACTTTGATAACACAAAGCCCCAAACAGGCAAACAATGATCAGTGGGGAAAATGTCAGACAGTTAAAGCATCCAATTTTCTCTCATATATATATATTTTTTTTAATGCAAAAAATAAAGGTTTGGAGGAGAACATTTGGCATGTCTCTTAACAACATGCCAAATCCTGCAGGAAGCACTAGGAATAATTGTACTTAATCTCAATCCAAAAGAATTTTTAAGAATAGAAACAAGTGCAAATTTATGGTTAATAGTTTCCACATCTTTTGATATACTGACTAGGACTATATATTGTAAAAAAAAAGCGTAAATCCAATCCTACAATAACCTAATGAAGTGGAAAGAAACTGCCAAAAACAAAAGTTCTGGTTATCTTGTCAATTTCTTATCTATATACACCGACTAGCACTACATGTGTTAAAGAAAATTTACAACCAATGCTACAATGAACCAAAGTCAACTAACCTCAAAGAGAGAGAAAAAAACAATTTCTTATCTGCACAATTGACGACTAGCACTACGTATTGTAATATATGTTGGGCAAAAAGGGGTTACAACCAAACCTCTATATGTAAACTGGTGGCAACTGACCTGAAACAGAGAGAAATCTGCCGATATCGGTGTTCCTTGGGAGCTGTTCTCGGACAAGCTCCGGGCAGGCAGGTAACCTTGTCAACCGACCGTGGATGTTAGTCTTCATACTCTGTAGGTGGAACAAGAGAAGAAGACATGTAATATAATTTCCCTTTTAGGTCCTCTTCAAACACGAGTGGTAAACTGCAGCGGTAAATAAACCAAAATTCTGTTACTTGTAAATCAATGGCAAGTTGGGTGAGAAAACAGTATCTATACATAACAAAGGCCCCAAAATGTACTTACTTATCTGAGTGTTAGACTATAATGTCAATTTATTTTGCCATACTTTTTTAATAAAAATTAGTTACCACATCTTTTAGGAATATGACTTTTAAGATGGACTGTGGCTTGATTGCACGTCTACCTCTGCTTCCGTTGATTAGTGATTAGGTAAACCACTCTTCTGTATCACACAACCTCCTGGCCAAGAGGCCATTTTTCAGGCACACATGACATGTCACACCCATTAAGATGCCCACTCCTAGATGACCAATGCTGTCTGGAAGACCTAGTGGCAGCAATGAGAAGGCTCTTCAGTGCGCAAGAGCCCGGCAGAACATTTGAGCTCAGATGATGGACACGAAAGAAGAAGACATGTTATCCTACTCAGTACCCTTTTAAAAACCGGAAGGAGGACGACAATGATATAGACAAATGCCCTGCTAGGGACAAGAGTGCCATGCTGGGGCATGAAACCCACAACCTCTACATCCCATAAAATCAGTCAAACCATTTCAAGGGGGTGTTTCACAAACATCCTAAGTCAAACTTAACTCTAAGTTGGTCTTAACAATTATGGAAAGCCATTAGCATCTATGCAAATATTTTGTAAAAGTTATTTTAAAAGGCATAACATTTTTAATCAAATTATTAATATTTTCTATTACCAACAGGGATTTCATGTTCTTGATGTGGAATTGATAAAAAGTACAAAATACTTGAATTTTCGCTTTTAAATATCTTTTATTTCAAGGCTACAAATGGCTCTTCATAATTTATAAGTCCAACTTAGAGATAAATTCATCTTAGGATCTTTGTGAAACACCCCCCAGTACCATTTCTTACCATGTTGTCCTTCTCTGGGTGGTTCCTGTAGAGGTCCATCGCTACCCTGGTCAGAGCGATGTCCAGGAGAGGTAAGGTGATGAGAGGACTGGTCAGAATCAGTTCACTCACCTCCATGTTGGTCTCAAACAAGGTCATCGCACTGTTTAGGACAGGGTAAAAAAAATACAAAATTATATTTATAAGGATCACTTACTCATTAAGGGTAATGTTCACATTTTTTTATTTGACTCGACAGCATTTTTAAATTCACATCCCTAAAATTATACCACATGTATGAGCACAAAGAGCACAAATTACAGTACATTTATCAGTAATTGTCTGAAAATGTTCGGTAAAATAAACAAAATTTTGAATTACTGAAAGAGGACATCATTTAGACACACTTCTGCAAATATTCCCCCCCCCCCCCCCAAAAAAAAAACACACACATAATTTGGGTTCTCTGTTGTATGCAGAAAACTTAAATTATGTATTCTTTCCTCAATATTCGACTTCAAACTCGTTTGTTTTGAAAATCCTTGCAGAAATGTGTCTTAAAAAACATCCTCTTTCACATTATGATACAATTTAAGTGAAATTTTGCCATCAAATTTGTGGGGATGCCAACATTTTAGAGGGGCTTTAAGGTACGGGTAGGGTATAATGTTCGATCAAGGGTTTACGCCATGAATTTGGTTAGTGTAGGATATTGAAACGCAGAGCATGTGTCAGTCATAAGACCGATCAGCAGGACTTACTCAATCTGAACACTGTAGTGCTGGCTCTCCTCCTCTTTGAGTAAGATGCCCTCTATGTCTTCCTTGTGCTGCTCTCTACTGTAGCTCTCAAATACAACTAGGTAAAAGAAAAAAATAGGTGGGATCGGTGAGCGATTTAGTTCTCGAAAGCTAAAAGAAAGCTCTGGTAAAGTAAAAAAGAGCTCCTGTAAAACACAATAAAATACTTTAATATCACTGTGAGAAAATTGCAGTCAGAAAACACCAAATCCTAAAAGAGCTCCCACGAACGGGAATTTGTTTTTCCCATTGCATCTAGGTAAAGGAAAAGAAGAACATTCATTAACCATTTCTGTACTGTACATAACGATTCCCACCAAGGATCTAGAGGTTTAAACAAGGTGTTTAGACAAATATCAGCTATCATTTTCTTCATGAAACAGAAAAACCTTTAGTATGAAGTTCATTCTGATGGAGGATAATCAGTGCCTAATTTAACGATAAATTGAAGGAAATTTGAGCCTCAATTTTCTATTTAATTAACAATTAAAGATTTATTTCAATACTTGGTGGCACAGGCTACTTATACAATTCTGATACCAGCTATATAGAAGGCCTTAATAAATTAGACCTGCGTTCTAAACTTAGTCATAAAATCAGTAAGATATGGGACAAAAATACTTTGAACTTGCCTCGCTATATCATTGAGAATCAAAAGCCATACCAAGTCAAAAAAACTGAAAACTGTACAAACAGCTTAGCAAAATGAAGTGCAACAAAGAGACAAATCTGGAATGCAAAATGCATAATTGATGATTTTTTTTACTTTACTGAATTGTGACAGAACCATATCTGTAGGATGCAGGACTAAATTTAATATTACCCCCCAAAAAAATGTCATAAAGATATGTCAATTACAACATTTCATTCATCGATGGGCCTTTTGCATTCTGGAGGCGTCTTTTTGTGTCACTCTATCTAAGCTGTAGAACCTAAATAAGTTTGAAAGCTTACCGATGTACTCTTCTCTCTCAGAGGATGTAAAATCTTCTTTGCTCCCCATCTTTACGTCTGAGTGGTGTGTGAACAGCTCATGGAAATGGGCAACCTTGTGACACGCCCTTCACTGCACTGTCCCTCAGGCTCATGAAGAATGTGAATTCTTTCCAGGCGATTCGGTCCTTTTCTCTTCCAAGAGTTCTGGCTGGTACTGAGAATCAATCAATCATGAGCTTCTACATCTTTATTTAAACTGAAATATACATAGGCTAGGCACAGGCACAGCAAAACAAATAAATTCAAGTAAACAACAGCTCTATGAATAGCTTGAGTGATAAATTACAAAATCCATAATTTCTAGATTTTTAGCATTTCAACAGATTTCAACAAATCAAAGTCATCAGGTACCGTAATCATTACACAACCATAACAAAACTAGATCAAGTTCTCCTCTTAAAAATGCCAACTTTCCTGTGTTAGATTGGTCAGCCTTAAACCCAAGAACAACAACAACAACAAGATTTTTAGTAATTAATGACTGAACATTTATTTTCAAAAAATCAAACCAATTTCACAGCACCCATTTTACAGAGAGACTCTAACTTTAGTAATATAGAGTCTAAATTAATATTAGACCCTGCATGTACACAGAATTAAATGCCGAATCTGAAACTTCCCGTCGACCGTCTTCCGAATCCGAAGTCTCGAGCTGTCCGAGACCAGTCAGGGCCAGGGCTCCCGATAGGATCGGTTGGACCGAGGGAGGAGGGAGGGCGGAGGTTATCGGGACTTCGACTTCGAGTCTGAATTCCGTGTTTGCTCAAATTTCCGAAATACTACTTAAAGTTGAAAAACGGCCAATAATTTCTATCACAATCAAAGATACTTTTGATTCACCCGCTGAAGTTGAACTCACCCGTTATCAGTCGGAATTGCGGCTCGCAAAACTAAAATCTCATTTGACTTGTGTTGATTTGACGGGACAGCTGATTGCCGAGTCCATTTTGAAGCGACCGCGAGTTTACTGTAACGCGGGAAACGCAAGAGGGCGTTGTAAAAAAAAACTCGTTTCCCCTAGGAGGATGATGTCGTATGATCTGGGACCACTGATCTCTACCCAATTATTGGGTAGAGATCAGTGTCTGGGACTGGGAGATGGGTATCTCTGGGTCTCATAGGCGCCGGAAGTGGGGGGGGGGGGCAGTCGCCCCCCCCCCTTCCAAAAAACAAAAAAAAGCAATAAAGGAGTTTGTATTTTGTATTTTTAACCCAAAAGAACATAACAATAATAAAAACTTGAATTAAATCACATATAAAATTCCATTCAAACAAAAGGAAAGTTAACAGGAATTGAATTTCCTAAACATTGCGCATGCCACCCGCATGCCACCTATTATCAATGGAGGTTTTTATAATTATAGCGATACGCGTAAATCGTGCACATATCGTGAGCGAATGGAAAAGCGTGTCTGTTTGTTGTTATAGGGGTGAGAAGACATGAGCCCCTGAACGCTAGTGTACTGATGGGGGGGGGGGGGTATTTTTTAGTCGATACCAGTGATTTACAAATGTTGCTGAAATGGCATGCATATCAATTCCTTCGCGCTCCTTTTGGGAGATCAACCGTCCCGCGCGCATTTTATATTACATGACATATGGTAAAATTCTCGACATCTTTTTACACTTTTCTTTACCATTAAAAATCGAAATTGAGAATAATATCCTCAATCGAGATATGAGAAGAAGGAAACATTTCCTTTACATTCCATGTAAAACCATGCCCTTACTTGAAAAAAAACCTCCGTCACTTTGACGTTGAACTTTACAATCCATTTAAAAAAAATTACTCTCTCATACACAATGTCAATGGATCGGTCGCACTGTGCTCGATTGCCTTTCAATAAACCAATCTTTAACTTTGCAGCAACGCGTTTTGCGTCAAATTTGTAAATCCTCAATCACAGACAATGACATATGATACGTAAGCTTTTCATACATATAAATTTCATTTTGATTGATTCATTTTTAGCTCCGTCATTTTTCATGTCAAATCATGCTTCATGTCCCATTTTAGAAGCCCGACCCAGGGTTTTGTGCCAGCTAGCCGTATGCATGTACGTAATGCTATGCATACACATATAACTGAACATGCATAAGTTACACACGCAGCGCAGCGCGTACGAGCGCACTGCACTACATTTCATTGGGTCAGTACCATTATGAAAATAGGGTAACAATGAGTGGGATGGGTTTAGTGCCGTCACAATAAACTTGCGCATTACACGCGTACGTATAATTAGAGCAATTTATGCACCACCAAGAAATAATGAATACAGCCCGACCTCAGTCCACACAGAACTGCACAGATACCGCACAGTCCGGTCAAGGCGGTGCGCGTAGCGTTAAACTGCCAAATTTACAGAAATTGTCAGGAGCGCTTTTGCTATGAAAGGAATTGATATGATTTTCTGGTGTTTTTTCTTAATTTTCTTTTTGTAATTCATACCTTTTTATGCGTTTGTTGGAAAATTAGAAATTCCCAAATTTACAGTCGGGCGAAAAATAGGCTCATTTAGAAGCCTTTATATCATGGTCTGCAAAAAGTATGTTACATAGAAAAAGAAAGAAAGAGAGAGAACAAAAATAAGTGACCAATGTCACAAATGAGTTATCAAAATATGCTCATCTGACCGTAATTAAATGCCTAAAACCCCAGAGCTTAAGGGGGCTCTGCCCCGGACCCCACCAAGGGCCCTAAGGCGGTCCCCGTCATGCTCATCTGACCGTAATTAAATACCTAACACCCCGAGCTTCCGGGGGCTCTGCCCCCTATAGACCACACCAAAGGCCCTATGGCGGCCCCCGGATGCTCATCTGACCGTAATTAAATACCTAAAACCCCTGAGCTTCCAGGGGCTCTGCCCCCTGGACCCCACCAAGGGCCCTAAGGCGGCCCCTGGATGCTCATCTGACCGTAGATAAATATTAAAACCTCTGAGCTTCCGGGGGCTCTGCTACAAATAAGGTATCTAAATTTGCTTATCTGACCGTAATTTAATGTCTAAAAACCCTGAGCTTCCGTGGGCTCAGCCTCTTGACCCCCTGCCGAGGCCCAGGCCCTGGACCCCACGCCGATTTACGCTCTACCTTTTACGCTCTTTTCTCATTACGTCACTGCCCCTGGAAGGTGAGCCCCCTGGAATGTTTGTAAACCCCGCCCCCCCCCCCCTTTTTTGTGGATTTTTTAATCATATTTAAAAAATATTTAAAATATGTCAATGGCTGACTTGAAAAAAGTGACCTTACCCCCCCCCCCCCCCCCTCTTATTCAGCGGCTGGCTGAGTCTTTGCGATTTTTTGGGACCCCCCCCCCCCCCAAAAAAAAAAAAAAAAAAAAAAAAAAAAAAGTGTCCTCTTACCCCCCCCCCCCCCCCCCCAGCTAAAAATGTAATTTCTATATAAAAAAATAAAAAATGATTTATTCGGGCACCTTGCATACTGCACGTATATGACGATATTAGGGCCCTCCCCGTCAATTAGAATATTCAGACGCCTCTTTGCCCAACATAGAGGTATTCAGGAACTTCGCCTCATGAAATCATCCTGTTTTTAATGCTAGCGAGCGAAGCAAGCGAGAAAGAAAGTCACTTTATTATCTTTGAGATATTCTTTTTTCATAGAAATACATAGCGGTTTCTCATATATATTGTCGTTCCAAAATAGATTAGTAATATTACTAAATTTCTCTCGCGGCACCCCTATAAAAATAAGTCTTGCAGCACTCTGGCTAGAAAGACCTGCTGCTTAATCAAAAGCTTCAAAGAAAATCACTTTTCAAGGGAAACAGAAAACGCTGTCTGTATATTACAAGTGGTCTTTCTAAACAGGTGGTCACTAAAGCAGGTTCAACTGAATGTACCTGAGCATCGTTTGGTAAATAGCATCCACGACAGTTGAACTGCAATTTACTGTAATTTCCTCATTTACTGTCAGTCGTGTGATCTGCTGTCTACTTTCAAAACTCAGCTCAAGATATACCTATTTCACACTGCATTCAACTAGCCAATTTCCATGAAGAAAAAAAAAATCCTCATCATGGGCTGCAGTGTGCGATTCTTGTATCCCAGTCCCAACATAAAAAAATCTTCTATGTGGGCATGCCTTGAACCATAATGCATGGCTCTATACAGAGGAATTTTTCCTGTTGGGGACTGGGAGAAAATGCAATGAATTATTGAAAAATTATTGCATTTTCTATGTTTTTTGTTTTTGTGGGGGCGTCGACGTACCGCGCCCGCTGCGTTCAGTCATGATTCATTGGCTAATCAAAGGCCTCGTTAATGTGAGCCCCAATGATCAAAACCGAGTCGATGTGCTATATTAGTGCCCTTTTATGAGGCATTAATCCCCATTACTGTCAGTTATGACTTAAGGACGTAGGTCCCCTAGTTGATTAGCATAGTACTTAGCACACACATGTTTTAGCAGTCACGCAAAACAAACACTCCCCAGTTGTCATTCGATAAAATCTGAGAATGTATACTATTATCTAGATCTATTAGGAATAAATCATTGTCAAAATCATTCAATAAATTGGGTTAAAAATAATTATTCCACCATTATGACCAACAGTGTATATTCAAAAGTGAAAAAGTATTTTAGAATTTTTGACTTTTTATAAATTCAACATCAAGAACATGAAATCTCCTTGATAATACAAAATAAGAATGATTTGAATAAAAATGTGACGGCTTTTAATGGCTCTTCAAAGCCATATTCCCAAAAGATATGGTAACAGCGGTACAAGAAACATGCGGTATTGCAAAATAAATTTACAGTATCTTCTAGCACTCAGATATCATAAGTGTTACAATTTGGGGCCTTTGTTAGGCCTGAAAAAAAAAAGATTTTGTATTGTCCTTTGCGACCGACCCAAAAATCTTGAAATCTACGGTCGGCTTTAAAAAAGAAAAAAATGTTGTTTACCGTTTTTTAGAAGAAAAATGTATTAAAGCATTCAAAACTGAGAAATATCAGCCCAAAGAGGCAGTAAAACAGGTTTAAAAAATAGGGACATGTTATTAAACTACTGAGGTAGTTAGTCTTACTACATGAGAGGTTTGTGTTGCTTCAGCAGGTCAGTAGATCAGATTATACCTCGGTTATTATCAAGGGAATAATAATAACATGACAGCAATAACTGGTTTACATCATAATACATGTCATATTCATTACGGTAACATATTTTAATTGAAATATCTGTTATGCAAGATACATGTACTGTGAAAGAAGAAAAGCTTTGACCGATTTCTTTTTTTAAGAGTACAGTGAAAGCGCAGTACGGGTATCAGTGGGAAGAGAATTCCATAATTATATCTGGGCCAGTGTGGCGAATGGAAATAAGGGCTACAACAGTTTTTGGACTGGACGAACGGAATTTAGTAGATTGTCTTGTAGGGTAGGAGTGGATATCTTCATTCAGTTGATACAGAATAGAAAATGGCCCAGGAAGCTGTTTTTCTGTAGGCGAAACATGGTTGTACAACATTGATATATTTAACTGTTAATGTTTTCAAACTATATAGAATAAAGGATTTTGTGTGATAATGGTAACTTGCATTTTAACAAACACGGATTGCGTTCTTTTGTAACAAATAAATAATATCCGTATTGCACTTAGTGTTTTCCCACATCAAAACCACAATATGAAATAAAAGGTAATACAATCATATTATTGTACAGCATAAATAAGAAATTCGAAAAACCATAGTGACGACGTTTATAATGTATGCGTACATTACATTGTACGTGATATTCATACTGCAATGTATTTAAATTGATCATTCCAGTATAGAGTTTCGTTGATGAGAACTCCAGTGGACAATAAAGACCTAAACTGTTTGCAAAAGCAATTCTGAGACTCGGTTCCATTCATTTGATCCGAGTCTCAGAATTGCTTTTGCAAACAGTTTAGGTCTTTATTGTCCACTGTAATCCAATTCGGAAAATTGTAGAGCGCGAATATCTAATTGCTCCATCAAAAGAATGCGCTGATGAGACTGGGAAACAAGAATCGCACACTGCTGTCCATGGTTTGCTCATGGATAGTGGATATTTGAACGCAGTGTGGAATAGGTATATCTTGAGCTGAGTTTTGAAAGTAGACAGCAAATCACACGAGTGACTCCTGCTGGAAAGAACATACTCATTCACACTCATACACAGTGTGAAACACAGTGTAATTCACACTGTGAATGAGTGTGAATGAGTGTGTTCTTTCCTTTTCCGGTTATCCACACTGTGAACCACAGTGTGAAACGTATCGAGCACAATGTGAAAACGCCCCAATTTAACATTGTGGAGCACACTATGATTCACAGTGTGAAACACAGTGTGATTCACACTGTGAATGAGTGTGAATGAGTGTGTTCTTTCCTTTTCCGGTTATTCACACTGTGAACCACAGTGTGAAACGAATCGAGCGCCAAACGCCCCAATTTAACATTGTGGAGCACACTGTGATTCACAGTGTGATTCACACTGTGAATGAGTGTAAATGAGTGTGTGATTTGTTATCCACACTGTGAACCACAGTGTGAAACGAATCGAGCACAATGTGAAAACGCCCCAATTTAACATTGTGGAGCACACTGTGAATGAGTGTGAATGAGTGTGTTCTTTCCTTTTCCGGTTATCCACACTGTGAACCACAGTGTGAAACGAATCGACCACAGTGTGAAAACGCCCCAATTTAATATTGTGGAGCACACGGTGATTCACAGTGTAATTCAAACTGTGAATGAGTGTGAATGAGTGTGTTCTTTCCAGCAGGGACGGTAAATGAGGAAGTTACAGTAAATTGTTGTTCAACCGTCGTGGATGCTATTAACCAGTGATGCTCAAGTACATTTAGTTGAACCTGCTTTAGTGACCACCTGTTTAGAAAGTATGTAAAGGCCGCGTTTTCTATTTCCCTTGAAAAGTGATTCTCTTAGAAGCGTTTGATTAAGCAGGTTTTTCCAAACTGGAGTGCCGCAAAACTTCTTTAGGGGTGCCGCGAGAAAATGTTAGTAATATTACAAATTTATCTTGGAATAAGGTCATTTCATCAAAACAATATATTAGAAACCACTATGTACTTCTATGTGAAAATAATATTTAATAAAGTGACTTTCTTTTTCGCTCGCTCGCATTAAATACCTCCATGTTGGGCAATTAGGCGCCTGAATATCCTAATTGACAGCGAGGGCCCGAATATCGTCATCGTGCAGCAAGGTGCCCACATAAATCATATGTTTAATATCGAAATTACATTTTTACTACGCTCTTTCGTTTCACACACTTGCTCGCAACAATTAGAAACATGCAATTTTGAGCAGTGAGATACCCAAATATACTCACTTCCCTGTTTCGATGAGATCGAATATAAGAAAAATACTTGTACCATAATTAAAAGTGACAATCCTGTAATTCTCGCTCGTAAAAGGGGCGGTACGTGTTTACATGGCACTTGAGATTAACAGAGTGATGCACCAATAGTGAAGCGAAACTTTTTCACTACTAAATGTCAATACTAAATAAATATTTTGCTAATAAAGGAACGTGACGTTGGAGACGAATGCTACTTAAACAATTTTTACCCATATGACCACTTATATCTTGTCTGCCTTGAGCGGTCTTTGATAATGATTATTCAGGTTTTCCTCCCAATTTTCCTGTATTAGATTCGTTATATTACTTTAGTTCAGGGGTGAATACTGGACATTGGTTCTTTTTCCGCTCCTGTATTCCTCATGAAGTATTTATTCTCAGATTCACATTCGAGGTTTAAAAATGGCGACTGGTCATGTTATGAACAACACGGCGAACGACACAGAGAAACCGTTAGAGATGGCTATCATTTACATATTCATCCTTTTAGCGTCTGTAACTCTGAACACGATCGTTTTAGTCGTCCTATCGTATCAGAAGGATCTTCAAGAATACATGCGAGTTCTCTACCGGGTCTTGGCATCGTTGGACCTGGTCCTTGGGATCGTTTGGTCCAGCTGGTCTACAATTTGGTACTTTTTCCGAAACCGCCAAACGTGCGCTGTCAGCAGCAGGTTGTTTCCTTTCCTACATCGAACCCTCGTCCTGTCCGTACTTGCGTGTCTATGTGGCATTACTTCTAACTTGTACTTCTTGGTCACAAGACCACTGCGTTACCACAACATCGTCACGAAATCAAGGTTCTTCTCCGCTCTGTTGTTAACGCAGATTGCCATTGTCATAGTTTTCTGTGTCTACTTGCCAATACCATCTGTTCCCTTTTTCTCGTTTACAGATGTGCTGATGGATCGATGCTTGGGTCGCGAGGAAAGATCCAGTCGGACTGCTTTGGTCAACGACCTGCTCGCTATCTTTCCTGTCTGTCTGGCGCTCGTACTTACATTGGGAATTTACGGGAAGCTTCTGGCAATCGCTCTCCGCAAAAATCGCGTCGATGCACGGCTAAATTTGAAATTTCCCACAGGCCCACAGTATCATCAACAGCGTAATCACCTGGGACGTCCTCCTTCGAACCTCAACGTTAGTGATCTCGAGGAACAACCAGAGCCGAAAGGGGACGCTGGATTCTACAAACGATTCAAGGGATTCTTCACCATTCTCCTTCTTTGGGGCTCTTTCTGCGCCGTTTGGATCCCGTACATGATCCTCTTTTTGGTACAAGGGAATTCGCAAGCGTGGTTGAAGGTGGTCGTTGATATGGTGGCCGTGAGTAGCACATGGACCCAACCCATGGTTTATTTACTGACAAACAAAGAGGCCAGGGCACTATGTGGGAAGTTCTTAAAACGTCGAATAAACTGGCGCTGAAAGATGTGGATATAAATATTGACCAACTTACTCCTATCATGCTGTTTGGTCTACATTTTAAAGCACAAGAATGACTTGCGACATGATCCTAAACTGTTCTTTTGCGGTCAAATCTGAAATTCAACATTAGACAGTGTCTAAGCAGCACGACCGTGAATTAATTCATATTTGGTTGATATCAAATTTAGTTCTACAATATAAATATGTTACTGTGTTTGTCTCTGACTTTTATGTATGCGTAGTTCGTTATGCAGTAACTCATCTTTTTAGTTCCTATTATGGCATGAAGACGGAAATAGGAAAACAAATATTTCGAATGCGTCATGTGAAGTAACGTGCACTAATTTCATACTTTATGTTTGCCAATCAATTGCATGTCTCTTAGACTCTTATAGCCAGTTGGTTAAGCCATGTTTTCAACGGGCAGAACCCTTGAAGCATGCTTAAAAACATGCAAGCAAAGCAACAACAACAACAAAACAAACGATTATTTACTTCACTGATCTTTTTTCATCTCGTCATAATTATTGCATGGAAAGAGGAAAGAAAATTTGATTCAAAATTGATGTGCAACATTTTGTATTAAATCATTTAAGATATACTTTTATGTTTATCGGATATAATATTCTTTTCGCCATGTGATACATAGAGAAAATCTTCTAAAACGAAATAATCTCTTTGATATTAATAACTATTATTATTCAGTCCCTTATGACTAGAGCACATTATATTAATCGTATTTTCAATAAGATTAAACAATATTTAGGTACTAAGGCCTTTATTAGTAAACATTATTTAACACGGACCTATTTCATTCTATATGTTTTAATTTTTGTAAATCATAATACTCTACCATGGTGTATAATTTTGATTTTAATGTAAGACTGAAGGATGTGAATTTGGTGTCATAGATTATAGATATGTGTAGACTGATCTGCATTAAATTCCTTTATCTTATTTCTGTAATTCAAATAGAAATTTCATTAATGCATTATTCCGAAGGTTCGTAATTCCGAAAAAGACATAAATCTCATAATTCCGAGAATGAAAATAGGGTACATATTCAGAAGATTCGTAATTTCGAAAACGATACAGGGTTCTTCGGATTTAAGAAACTTCGAAAATACGCAATAACCTTGTTTATTGCCCTTTTGTCACTATTGTCTGAATATAATGTTAATGATACTCTGTAAAAAACACAATTATTTTGATGGATGACAATTATTGTTAAGTAGGCTAAGTTGAATTGAATTGACTTCCAGCCTTGGTCATGGAATTAAGTGAAAAAGATTCTGACTTCAATCAAATCCAGGCAGCTTAAAATAAATAATTTCTAGAAAAGGTTGTTGTTTTCTGTGTTTCTGTTTTCTGTTTTTCTGGCTTTCGAATGTGGGCCTATTAATGATTTAACCGGTGTTGAAGCCCACGTCCACCGTCAATTTTTTTTTTTTTTTTTTTTTCCTCTTGTCAGAGGTACTTTATTCATTTACAAAAATAACCAACACACAAATCATTACATCATAACAAAATTTTACATTCACTTTAAGTATTTTCTTAAACTATTAAGAGAAAATCTTCAGTGATATAAAATATCCCCGAAGATTTTCCTTAGTTCCCAGATGCTATTTCAAAAGCTCTCAAAAACTCTCCAAAAAAAATACTATGTCCCGAGAGCCCCTGAAACAACATCCGAGATGTTATCCAAGAGTAACTCGTATTTAAAAACATGCCATATGAAAAAGCTGTTGTATGGTTTACCTTGAAAATAATTTAACATATACATCAAATAGATTGCGTATTGAGCATATGCAACGATTGTATTTATATCTGCTCCATTTGCATGTTTGAAATCAAAACCAGCAATTAATAATTCTTCGTTTAATATAATTTTTTCTTTAAAGTTCAATTCAATCAATTCCACAATACGTTTCCAGAAAAGCTTTACGCTCGGGCACTCTAAAAGAACATGAACGAAAGATTCTGCTGTTTTACAAAAAATGCAAAGGTTTTCATTTACAATTTTCCATTTGCACAGATTGTATCTAAAGGGTAAAATCCTATGAAATGTCTTAAAGTTGAGTTGTTTTATTTTATTGTTTTTCAATGTCTTAAACTTAAATTTTAATGTATCTCTCCAATCAAAATCAATGACAAGGTTCAGTTTACCTTCCCAAAATGTTAATACAGCTGGTTCTCTTTTCTTAAAGTCCACCGTCAATGATGTATACACAGTTATATTGTGATATTTATTTTTAAAAATTGTATCTATTAGTTTCTATCGAAAATTCAACGCAAGGGCAACGTCATTGCCGTATTTTACATAATTATACATCCCAGAAGTCATTTCCGGATTACGTATATACGTTATTGTATTGTTCGCGCATTTCAAAATAATTATGATGGACAGGCATTTTGAAATTGTCTAAAATTGAACCTTCGAAAGTAGTTGTGATCGTAATAGGCTTCTAGTATATATTCAGCTTTTCGCAAATACCAATAAAAACATGAAAAAACGTTTCCAAGGTAACGACAAAATATAATGTCCGCATCTTGCTTGACTTCAGATGGCTTAAAATTTGATTACATGTTCGTATGCATTGCTATATGATAATGGTCCTGGCGGTCACATCCACTATGTGTATGGCCAGCAGGGTTACGATCATACATGTGGCTTCCGATAGCTCACAGTCCTATCAACATACAAAAACACCATTAATGCGCAGACACTATCTTCTGTTGTTTAATATTGTGTAATTTGTATTGAATGATTATAGAATGCCCCATGCTTTTCACAACAAAAATAACAATTTATAGTGCTTTTCACAGCAACAAATCATACGGGCTGCTCAATGATGTATTGTCCCCACTTTCAAAATGTCAATATCAACGGATCTCTTATTACCATAATCAAAGCACTGGCGGTCAAACCCGTCAGCAAAACAGTGCCAATTAAGGCAGGTAGATTTTGCTACACTTCTATTATAATAACTTGTTTCAAATAATTGTGATTGTCAGTGATCTTGTACTTGTAAAGATACCCTTTTTAAACAACGAAAGTTAAATATGGAATAATCCAAACATGAAAAATAAAGTCTCAAGGTCTCAAAGATAACCACACTGAAAAAAAAATAAAAATAGAAAAGACCCAAGTAAAACGGTTGAAATACCCACATCAAATGAATGCAATGAAATCAAACGATATTGAAGACCATTGAAGAATTAAAGAAGTGGATGAGATTAATAAATGAAAAAAAGCTGTCGCAGATTTCGTGTATATATTACATTCATTTTCTAAATAAATATTTGAATGCAAATTTTATAGATACGACGAAATTTAAATAATGACCAACCTAAATCAAGTTGTTATAATTACTTATAACTCGGGTGATATGGCATTCGCTAATATGGGGTAAATCCTTTTGTCAGCATTATTTTGCTGTTATATCGCAACAAATCTTCACTGATTAAAATAATCAGTTCAGCAAAAAGTATTTCGAATAAAAAGGTTTAGAACAAATGATGGAATTAAACGAGACTTGTGTCGTTTAACCCTACTGCTTTACTTTGCATGATCATCAAGTGATTATATATATTTTTTCATAACATTTGTATAAGTTATTATTGTTCTATCCACCTGGAACAAGGAATAAGGACATAGACAACTAGTTTTGCAATTGGCCATGGTATTTATTAGTTGTAATATAGAAACTTTCAATCGTCATTAGACTTGTGGTATAACAAATAATTCAAATGAAAATAGTGTATTAACTTCACAATGAACAGCCGTTCTCTTACCTGAGACACATAGCGTTCAAATAATAAAAACAAATCAACGCAGTTCTCTGGCTTGAGACACATAGCGTTCAAATAATAAAAACAAATCGACGCAGTTCTCTGGCCTGAGACACGTAGCGTTCGCATAAACACTTTATTGCCTAAAACTGAGGATAACTAAGCAAATGCCTTAATGGTCATCCTCCGCCTACAAGCAAAGTGTAAACGGGGTGTAAATACTAATTGCATTAAAATGCCCCCAATTTAGATTAAAACAAATCAACGCAGTTCTCTGCCCTGAGACACGTAGCGTTCACCTAATAAAATAAAACCAAATCAACGCAGTTCTTTGGGCTGAGACACGTAGCGTTCACATAATAAAATATAACCAAATCAACGCAGTTCTCTGGCCTGAGACACGTAGCGTTCACATAATAAAAACAAATCAACGCAGTTCTCTGACCTGAGACACGTAGCGTTACATAATAAAAACAAATCAACGCAGTTCTCTGGCCTGAGACACGTAGCGTTCACATAATAAAATAATCCCAAATCAACGCAGTTCTCTGGCCTGAGACACGTAGCGTTCGCATAAACACTTTATTGCCTACAACTGAGGATAACTAAATCAAAGGCCTTAATGGTCCTCCTCAGCCTACAAACCAAGTGTAAACGGGGTGCAAACAATACTAATTGCATTACAATTTCCCATCATTGGCTCGAAGCCTGTTCTCTTGCAAACTGGTATGTTCGACATGTGCAAATTAAAGATAATTCCGCGGTTTGGCGGTCAAAATTGTAAATTTTTCTGCCTTATGACAAGTACAGTTACAGAAGCACCCAAAGAGGTGTGATTTTACCAATTACGTATAGGTAACAACAAAATGAATTATAGAAAGTGATGTACATCATAAAATTCCATTTGTAGAAACAAATACATGAAGGCAGGAATTTAATGACATTGTCCACTAAAAACTCAAATGCGGGTGAAACCCGATCTCTCGAAAACCAGACTCTTAATAAAGGATGTTATAACCAAATCAGACCGTATGAAAAGTTCGAGTTCTGGGAAATAAGATCAGGAAAAAGCCCCGCAAGGCCCGTGTAATCATTTGGAACGCGACCAGGCATAGCCCTTGAGAGAGTGGATTGTCGTCAAATTCCCGCTACTAACTGTGTAAAGATAATCGTAAACATGAAAAGTCACTGACCCCTTTTGGTGGAGTATGGGGATGGATGGTGGGGAAAATTTGTTAAAGGACAAGTCCACTCGAAAAATAACTTACTTTCAATAAAAGCAGAAAAATCAGACAAACTTATCAAAAAAATTTTGAGCAAAATCGGATAACTAATAAGAAAGTTATGAATTTTTGAAAAAGTATGTAAAACTATGGAACAATGAGATTCACGACACAAATTGCGAAGATGGTTATCAGTTTGTGACGTCATGTCCTCACAACTTATCAATTGCTTTATATAGTTTAATCCCATTAATTTCCCTTTTTATCCCCCAAAACTTGATTTCCCCATGCCTTTGCCCAGGTTATATGATTTGTATCATATTGCGTGCATGACATTTCACAATTTTTTTAATGAATTTTGAAGAATTGATACTATTTTCCGAATATTGTATTTCATAATTATTGATTTTTATATAAATAGTTTATCAAAATTCAATTTTTCATGGTTTAACTGGACAAAAATTACTTTTTATTTGTGCATCCACACAAAAACATATGACTAACAATCTAACTTGGATGCCGGTGTGATGAAATTTAATTTTTAGGGTGAAAATAGGAAATTTATATTATCAATATAAAGAAAATAATTAGTGGATAGTGAGGACCATACGTCACAGACTCATGAGTGAGTTGCCAATTTGTGTAGTGATTTAAACAAAAATTCATGTCATTAAAAATTCATAACTTTATTATTAGTCATCCGATTTTGCTCAAACTTTTTTTGATTGGTTTGTCTGATTTTTCTGGTTCTATTGAAAGTAAGTTATTTTTGGAGTGGACTTGGGCTTTAAGTGTGACAACTTCGAAATACCATGGACTGAATGAGGTAATATCGTCCAAATTGGGGAGAGGAAAGTTGAGAGCTGACCGCATGTTTACATTACGGCGACTGGTTTCTTCCCCGCCCAAGGTTTATTGCATCATCGGATTACATTCATAGCCTCCTCTCCCCCATAAATAAAACTTTGTCCCAGGTAGCTGTCAATAAACTATTTTAACTTCCTCTGCGCTGGTTAAAATTAATTATTGTTCTATCCACCTGGAACAAGGAATAAGGACATAGACAACTAGTTTTGCAATTGGCCATGGTATTTATTAGTTGTAATATAGAAACTTTCAATCGTCATTAGACTTGTGGTATAACAAATAATTCAAATGAAAATAGTGTATTAACTTCACAATGAACAGCCGTTCTCTTACCTGAGACACATAGCGTTCAAATAATAAAAACAAATCAACGCAGTTCTCTGGCTTGAGACACATAGCGTTCAAATAATAAAAACAAATCGACGCAGTTCTCTGGCCTGAGACACGTAGCGTTCGCATAAACACTTTATTGCCTAAAACTGAGGATAACTAAGCAAATGCCTTAATGGTCATCCTCCGCCTACAAGCAAAGTGTAAACGGGGTGTAAATACTAATTGCATTAAAATGCCCCCAATTTAGATTAAAACAAATCAACGCAGTTCTCTGCCCTGAGACACGTAGCGTTCACCTAATAAAATAAAACCAAATCAACGCAGTTCTTTGGGCTGAGACACGTAGCGTTCACATAATAAAATATAACCAAATCAACGCAGTTCTCTGGCCTGAGACACGTAGCGTTCACATAATAAAAACAAATCAACGCAGTTCTCTGACCTGAGACACGTAGCGTTACATAATAAAAACAAATCAACGCAGTTCTCTGGCCTGAGACACGTAGCGTTCACATAATAAAATAATCCCAAATCAACGCAGTTCTCTGGCCTGAGACACGTAGCGTTCGCATAAACACTTTATTGCCTACAACTGAGGATAACTAAATCAAAGGCCTTAATGGTCCTCCTCAGCCTACAAACCAAGTGTAAACGGGGTGCAAACAATACTAATTGCATTACAATTTCCCATCATTGGCTCGAAGCCTGTTCTCTTGCAAACTGGTATGTTCGACATGTGCAAAATTAAAGATAATTCCGCGGTTTGGCGGTCAAAATTGTAAATTTTTCTGCCACACGAGACGTGGCTGCTCAGACATGGATCGCCGCCACACCGAAATCGGATGGTATGAAAAAATCTCATCCTTTGCATAATTGCGAAAGGTAATATGAACGTAACATACAACATTATGTACAATCATTTCTACTTAAGATCAAT
Organism: Strongylocentrotus droebachiensis; assembly: GCA_035222895.1. Taxonomy (NCBI): domain Eukaryota; kingdom Metazoa; phylum Echinodermata; class Echinoidea; order Camarodonta; family Strongylocentrotidae; genus Strongylocentrotus; species Strongylocentrotus droebachiensis. The sequence goes on along the minus strand of JAVYIG010001506.1, from coordinate 250,868 downwards.
ACAGATCTGAAATTAACTTGTACTAACGAATGTTCGAAGATCAGTAGGGAGGAATTGAACGTCTGTATTCCCAAGAAAGCACCTCGTAAATGTTTGAAATGAAAATGAAGTAAGTACCCTTGCCAGAAAGGTGCATACGGTGCGAAACAACGAGTCCTCCAAATCGGCGAATATAGACCGCCCAACTTGTTATTCGGCGGGTAGATGGATACCGGACGCTTGCACCATGAAATCCCCCAGGGCCCAGATGGTGCCTCGTATGGATGTAGAATCTCTTGTCTGGCTCGATAAATCTGTAGACTCTGCAGATTCAAATAATGGAGAAAAAGAACCCGCAGACAGTAACATGTTCTACATAACATTACCATAAACAAAATGTCTTTTGCAATGTGTGTTATTCTTCGGAATAAACCACCCCAATTCAGTGCAATCAAAAATTTAGTTACTAGTATATTATGCATTGGGTTAGGTCTGATCGCCCATCACCCTACCAGTCTAAATCAAAACGTAACAAAAATTAAGCTGAAAAAGACAACGTACTGACTAATTATAACACCCCGAAGTTTCCAAACTTCACCTGCCGGTAATCTGATATAACCCCGGTATGCCCCAGATACCCATCTCCCCATTTTTTGAATGTGGGAGTCTGAAAAGCCCGCCATAGCAGCGGACGTAGCAGCTCCTATTCGGAATGAATGGGCCGTGTAATAGTGAGCTGGTAAACCCAAGAATGAAATACTCCTATGTAGCACCCTGTTGAAAGCTTGCCGGGTTAGGGGAGAACCATCAAATTGCCTAAAAAATGCAAACCCCTGGTCAATACCGGGAGTGGGAACGGGTTGAGGACGGGCTTCCACATACGCAACAATTGCTTTAACGGGGCACAATGACCTACTTTCCGGAAGCACGATGACGCACCCCCTACCCCGCTGATCCGTTTTGGAAGCCCGAATTCTAACACTAACTTTGCGCTGTGGGGGATTCCCCCGGACGATTACGTCCGCCTCAAACAGGGGGATGGATCTACCCTGAGAAGTGAATTCACCAATGCGTAAAAACCCGAAAAACGCTAATAAAAAGGTAGCAGTGAAAAGTTTAGTATGATATGACGTTTGGCATACTAATGGCAGTGTTGCGATTAATTTGTGTAATAAGGGCATAGTAATGGGGCAGCGCACGTCAAGGCGAGCATGACGCCTACGGCAGCCTTCAACTAATCGCTTTATTGGAAAATTTTGAGTTATATCTTCCCTATTATGACTGCGCTCATGAAATGACAGAGCTGAGATATATGTAGAGATAGTGTTTGCTGAATAATTGGACCAGCTCATGTAAGAAATGAAAAGAGCAACCTGCTCGATAGTCGGTGGAGTAGAGGCATTACAATTATAATTACTCCGAAACAGCTGAAAAGCTTGCCATGCCGTGTGATAAGTGCGCATGGTGTTCTGAGCTCTGGAAGAGCTTAACAAGACGGCACGCTCCCGACTAAGCTGCTCCAGAGAGGGGTAGGAATGGGGGTCCCTTGTTGCTCGGCATTGGGGGCCAGATGTCGAAAACGGGTCATCTGAAAGCGGGACAGAGAATCGGCAATTTCATTGGTATGGCCTGGAACGTACATTGCCTTAAACCAAATGTTCCACCTTAAACACAGTACTACAAAGTGGCGAATGAGCCGCATAATTATCTTGCAATTAGACGATTGCTTGTTAATGACGGCAACTACCGATTGATTATCAGACCAGAAAGTTACTCTCTTCCCTTTTAACCGATCTCCCCATAAGTGAACGCCTACAACTATGGGAAGCAGTTCGAGAACGGCAATGGAGAAATTAGCCTCCCTGACGTATTCCGGCCACTTAGCTTGAGCCCAGCATCCCTCGAAATAAATGCCTAGCCCAATGCTTGCCGCTGCGTCTGTATAGAACTGAAGGCAATTATTATCCCGCCAAACATTGTCAGCAAACATAACGGTCCCATTAAAATGCTCTAAGAATGCTTCCCATGCTGCCAGGTCAGCCTTAGCCCCACTGGTAAGCCTTATGCGATGATGGGGCAGATTTACCCCTCTAGTCATGTCTATCAGCCGCCTGAGAAAGGCCCTACCTGGGCCAACCGCCTTACATACAAAATTGAGTGACCCAATTAGCGATTGTAGCTGGCGCAGTGTCAGCTTAGACTTCGTGGAAAAGCTGCGAATCATGCAACATAGCGCTTCTAATTTATCAGCTGGAACTTTTACCTGACATAACCTTGTATCAATCTCTAGACCCAAATATGTAATTACTCTCGTAGGGCCTTCGGTTTTCTCCAGCGCTAAGGGCACACCGAAATCTTTGCACATATTTTGGAAGCAGAGCATGATGCGCTGGCATTCCTCGAATGAGGAAGCAGCAAAGAAGAAATCATCTAAGTAATGCAGCACTTGTTCAGTAACAGCTATGCGCCGACAACAATCCTCGAGAAAGGAACTAAAGCGCTCAAACATTGCACACGAAATCGCGCAACCCATGGGCATGCAACTATCATAATAGAATTTGTCATCAATGCACATACCGAGCAAATCAAAATCAACTGGATGCACGGGCAGTAATCTAAAGGCAGACTTGATGTCGGCCTTCCCCATAAAAGACCTAAGACCAAGTTTAACAATCATGTCCACCGCTTCGTCGAAACTAGTGTAAGAAACGTTGCACTCATCCTTCTCTATGCTATCATTTACAGAGGAGCCGCGAGGGGAGGATAAGTGTTGTATTAATCGAAATTCGCCTGGTGTTCGTTTTGGAACAACCCCGATGGGGGGAACAACGAAAATTCGGAAATGGAATTGAAGTAAAGGGGCCTACGATTCTGCCAAGTAGCACCTCTTTTTAATTCATAGCCTCCTCTCCCCCATAAATAAAACTTTGTCCCAGGTAGCTGTCAATAAACTATTTTAACTTCCTCTGCGCTGGTTAAAATTAATTATATTTAGTGATATAAAAAAACATTAATAAAATAGTAATCATGGATTTCAGTTCTTTACACAATCCTCAATGTCTGTGTGGCGATTGGTCATGACTGTCACACCACTGATTGGGGAGGGGGGGGGTAGTACAGTAAAGGTAAATTAAACCATGAATGCAGATGGAAAACCTGGAAATTCATTCACTACAATGGAAGCCCTGGATTGTTTGTACTGGCAGTGCCTCAAGCACCATCTAGTGACGGTCATTAATTTTTGGGGTGCCTGTTTATATTATCTTATTTTGCTGTCGCTGTAATCATAGGTTAAAGAGCTGCAAGCTTACACTTCAAGCACAAGCGTACGCTGCAGCTCTTCTGCATTTGCTATGTCAATTGTTCCCAACATTGTTACTGATTATCTTTTATGAAAAAATGCAGACATCAATACATCAAATCAAATCAAATTATGGTTTCTATAGTGCGGTGTAGAGAACTCGGTTTTTTGTCAGACATCTCCTGTGCAAACATAATACAATTTGAGATAACACTCCAACGAAGACGATACGTTTTGTGACAATGGTCAAAATAAATTGATTGGACAAATAAACATTGTATGGCTATACATTTAGGAAGAATTGCGTGTCAGTCTTACGAGTTGCTGTACATTTATCACATAGAAAAAACGTTAACAAGTGCTCATTTTATTGCGAACATATTGACATAAATCTGGCTCTGTTTTCTCACTAAATTTTGAATGAGATACCTGTTCATTGCAAGACAAAAGATTTTGTAGAACTGATGCACAATATTTACTATGTAACTCGAGCCTCCACTGTAAGTCATATGCCTCTTGTAGAACTCTCAAAGAGCATGAAATAGGAGACACAGTGGCACTCTGACAACGTCAACTTAATTAGTATGCAGTAATATCGATCAGACGGACACATGCAGAAGGACAACAGACTGATAACAAAAATTATTTTCCCACGAATGGCTAATATTGTGTTGGTTATCAATCGGGTTGGGATCATTCTTTCAATTTCAAGGGGTACGAGTTATCAAAGGCATGGCTACAGGGAGCACAGGGGCAGTGCCTCCAACCGTATAACGCAGATTTAAAAATAGAAAAGCCAAAAATTAGATAAAAGAAAGAGCGAAGAGGAAAAAGAAAGAACAAAAAAGACCATCGTACCCTTTTCGCACTCTCCCACTCACCAGTGGCATTTTATAGTCGCATTTAATTTTCCAGCTGCCCCCCTCCATCATGTCAGTGCCAACTCAATAGAAAGACCCACGCTACGTCATTGTTGGCAAATCAACCCAACTATGGGTGAGTTCATATCTTAGGTAGATCAGGGACCCGTTTCACAAAACTTGTCATCAGTGACAAATGACAGTTTTTGTTATAAGCTACTGAAATCCTTGCTTCTGATTGGTTATCAGCAAATTTGTCACTGATTACTTTTATTTTGTCATTGAAAAAAGGCTTTGTGAAACACCCTCCTGATGTTGAATATTGCGTCTTCACCTTGCAGCCGTGTGAATGTAGCTATTCTCTCAGCATTAATTGACCGGGGCGTCAACCCTAGCGGACTGGAGGCGCGGAGTCATGCCCTTCATCGGAAATAATAGAGGGAGAATATTTAAAGAAACTAAAGAGAGGAGAGAAGAAAAAGGTGAAAATAAGAAATAGTCGCTTTTTCGGCTATGCACTCCGCGCGTGTGCATTTACTCTTTTCTTAAAGAACTAACATGACACTACTATGCACAGTGAATGTATAAAAGGGTCAGTTGCTTGCTTTTCTTACACGTCTTGGTAAACCTTACTGCAATGCTCTTGTTGTGTCAAGCCTAAAGGGAGCAGATAGCAGATTGATAGATGCTCCATTATTTAGTTGATTAGACAGTTTGATAAATACTGGCGGCATCATGAATATACATCAAGCAGTCCTGTTGATCTTCGCTTTGTCTTACTCCATCGGTAAGCCATTTCAGTAAAGTTATTACATTTTGTTTCAAACTGTGCTTGTCGTGAAATGATTACATATTATGTAAAGAAAAAGAAATGTTGGTTTGATTCATATTGAATACATAGTAAAAAAAACAGTTAAGGTCAATCACCGTCCTCTTAATTTCATCAAAGCTTGATGAAATTAAGAGGACGGTGATTGACCTTAACTGTTTTTTTACTATGTATTCAATATGAATCAAACCAACATTTCTTTCGACTCCACATCAGAGCCTTTAAAATACGAACTCGAACGTACTTGATATATTTCCTTTATTTTACGGTTTATTTTTGCCTGTTGGCTTTTTTTTCTTCACAATGATTTGTTTAAAGATTTTGTTTAAACCTACGTCTAAATTCCTCGTTTAGGGATTTCTTTACTATTTCCAATTATATCATTGTCATTATTAAAGTCATTATCGTTATTACTATTTCATCTTTTAAATTGGTGTTCCCCTTTGTATATATTTTGTTTGTATGTTCGACGATAGTTCAATTATAATTACAGCTTTTGTCACTTTCTTCACGGAATTTCAGGTTCAACGAGGGTTCAATGCACCATATTATATTTTTAGGAGTATTCATTCCACATTGTAAAGCAGACATTTATATTTCGAAAAATATCAAGCCAGATGGTGCTCAAGGCGCATTCAATAAACATATTAATGGCATGTAAATACTCTGAATTTGCTTAAAACGAAATATATTAAAGGTTCTTGGTAACATTGTTCAGATGAGAGGAAATGGTGTTAAGGTAGAGACTTCGATGCTAGATGTACAACTAAAGGTGATCTGAAAGTTTGAGTGAAAACGGACCATTATTGATGATAAAAATTGGGGGAAACTGATCTGGTCGTTTCATTAATTCTCCCGACTATATTATTATAACTCAATTAACTTTTAGGTAAATGTAAATCTTCACAAAGCAATGATTTCGCTCTATATACAATTCCAAACATTCAAGTGTTGACAGTTTTTTTGCATGGACAAATGATAGGAAAAAATTCAAAAATTGGTTGGGAGAAATACTGTTGAAGGGTGTTGCACAGTGACGCCTTCAAAGAAAACCATACATATCTTTGTTGTTTGAGACTTTGTTCACGACTCGTTGCATGTCAGAGGGTAAGTACAGTAAAAGGAATATAATAGGTAACATTTCATACAAAAATAACTTGTTTTTTTCCGTCAACCTTGTTATTGATTCACTTAAAGGAGAAAACACACTTGTCATTATAGGTGTGTTTTTAGCTTTCTTTTAAAGTCAACCACAGTCTTCAATTTGTCGCTTTTTTGAGATTTTCTTCACTGTTGTCTACGATAACGTTTTCTTATTTTCCGTCTGTGATTCGAATTCACCTGCATTTATAATTTTCCCCATCCAAAAACCTCACAGGAGACTACCAAATCAAAAATGTATCACCATGACAATGAATTGAATGAAAACAGAGCACTTTTTCCTCCATGACATGTTTTGTTAAAGCCATTGATCCGACGATTTTCCATTTAGTCTATATTGTACTGATGACAATTGTTTTTTAATGACTTTTTTCCCATCATGTTTGTTACTATGTCTTCTTCATGTTTTTGTGACCTTGTTTTTTTAGAAGTAGGTTGAAACGATATGTTTTTCCATTTCCTGCAATCTGATACAGAATATGATACGTACCACGCTTTAAAACGAATGTCCTTAGTTATTGGCGGATAAATATTTCGGAGGCACGCTTTTCTGAAAATTGTGTGACAAAAAAAAAATCTACTCCGAAATTTTCACAAGCAAGCAAATAAAAGAAAAGCCCCTCCTAAATAAAACATATACAAAGTTTGGAAGACCTCAAGGATAGCGATCTTGTAGAAATGCTGTTTGGGTATGTGATTGTTTTAGGCATAATATGATTTTTGTTTTGTTTTATTTCATGCATTCTTATTTTTGCCGGGAAGGCTTAGAAGGGGGCTTCCTGCGAATCATTTAGCCATCGCGTTCGGTCACGTGGTCGGGTTACACGACCTTTCGTGAAACAAAAGCAGAAAATGACGCGACCTTTCGTAGATTTGCCGTACGGTTTTCACATAGTGTCGAGTAAATTGGACGAGGCCATTTTCAGATGAGAGGGCTTTATTTCACATACATTACCCCCGGTTTTTCGTTCATAAAAAGGCATGTTTAACAAAAGGTCGTTTAACGCGACCACCCGACACAACGCGCTGACCCGGTGATTCGATGTAAGCCGAGAAAGGAGAGTATTTGAAAACTAAGAACACAGCAGAACGATCTTACAAACTTCTCAATGTTTTTTTTTGCACGGCTTCTCATCTAACTGCCCGGATACAAGTGCAGAACCTCTACACAAGTCAAGTCCAAATCACTGCAGAGTCTATAAAGCGATGTAAAGCTTAGCCTCATTGGGCAATTTTTGATTAAAAAAGAAAAAATGCTAGACCTACCCGACCTTGATGGAAGTGCCTGGTGGGAGTGTCGTACCATCTTAAGTGAATGCGGCTGCACTGCACGAACGTTATTGTTATTATTGTAGAGGTGTTGTAGTTGAGTGTTTGGAAGTGTGCAGGTCATGGGCTCGAGCCCCGGTACGACACTAGTGTCCTTTGGCAAAACATGTATCTCAATTTGCTACTCTTCAACCAGTTACCCTAGTATAATGCGAACTTTAATGTGGTTGGATTGGCATGTATACGCTTGTAAAATGGGGAGCACTAACATGCGCGGATGACCAGCTGAATCCAGTTATAGGGGTAATAATGATTACAATGTAAAGGGCTCAAAGACGTTAATATCATAGCTGTTACTATTGTGAGACCCACTGCTAATGCATCATCTTTAAAGTCCACCATGTGTTTCAAATTTCGCGTGATGGAATATCATTGCTGCAGTAAAGTTATCAGAGGGTCAACCTCACTGGAACACTGACGATTACTTGCACAGCATTATATTAGCGAGGTTCACGCCACAGTCCGTAAACTTTAAGTTAGCTCGCTGTTTAACAAAAATGGAGGTTATCTTAAAGTATAAGTGTATAACGACCACGCGGAATGCCTCGTTGATTCAGAAACGATGGCGTCTTTCACCGGGGGGGGGGGGGGTCGTCATTCGAATTAAAATGCTGTTTGGACGCAATGAACTTCGAGGTTTCACCAGTTTGCAGGTAAAACAGCTGCTTACTCGGCCTAATTTAATTTGAAAACTCGAGCAGTCATTTTTTATTCGGTGTCGTTTGAACCAGCGTCGTTGTTTGTGGCTTGCTATTCAATTTTTCGAGGTTTGGCAATCTTAAATCCTAATTATAGTTAAAGCGATGGCGGTAATAATGGAGACCTAACACTAGTTAGACTAAATCACCAATAAAACCTATACGCTCCTATGTTCTGGAATATGTGATATGGTGTTATATTGAAGCCCTAACAAAAATTGCGCTTCAAAATGATCAAGAAGTGCCTCAAAAAAGTAAAAAATATTTGAGTGACCGGTTTTACCATACTCGTTTTCCCCAATAGACTGTAGTGTTATGAAAACCGTCAGGCGAACGGTTTTCAAAATTTGTAATTCCAATCATAAATATCTTGATAATCAGACAGGCGATCGGCTTGTAAAAGTCATGGGGTTCCTGACTGACCTAAAGGTTTATAATTATCATTGCATCATGAGCTAAATCCAGAATTTTATTTCAGAATCTGAGACAAAGTTACCGGATCCCTTTAAGAGTCAACGAAAAGTATGAAAGTGAAAACGGTAAGACCCAATCAAAAGAAATATTCCTCTGTCGGTTCGGTAAACTTCGTTCAAATTCAAAGAAGAAAAACATGCTGTAAAATGGTATGCATGAAGACGCAATAGTGTAAAATGCAGACGAGACTATTAAACAATAAAGATTCCAGATACGAGGTTAAAAGCCGGGGTAATAATATGATTACACATTCCCAGAGGAGAATAGTATTAACAGTGTGAGGCTATACCCTGGATAAACAAGACATAGTAGTAAGAGGCAGACTTGAAACGGGAATGGCAAGGGCGATTTGGAACCAGAGAAATAGTAGAAATAAAAGTAATGTTATTCATACTGATAATAGAACCGCAAGTAATGTTTCAATGTTAAAAGTAAACAAGTGTTAGGCGCACTTTACCTATGAAATTCATATTTAAAGATACATTGGCAATTTGCTATTTCATATATATCATTCGTTTCTTGTAGAATATGCATCATTAATTTTTCTTCCTTTCTTTCTTTTCTTTTTAATTCAATACGATTACGTCAAGCTTTACTCGTGCATTTTGAAAGAGGGAATTATAGCCCCAATAATTTTAGCGTGATTAATCCAGGAATTTATGGTCTTGAATGTATTATATTCTTAAATTAAAATTCTAAGCGAAACGATGATATGAAAAAAATAGTAATTTTTTAACTCTTTACTTTTCATTTGGCTTATTTTTTTCTTCCTCTTTTTCTTTCTCTTTATTCTTATTCTTCTCTATTTCTTTTTCGCCCCCTTCTTCCTTTTCTTATCTTTCTCCCTTCCCATTTAAGTGCAATATTAAATATTAGATAGGAGAAAGGTGAAATAATAGATTTAGTGTCACTTTCTGATGTACTTTATGTTATGTATTCTTTCGACTCTTAAAGAGTCGCAATAACTTTTGATAGGTATTCTTATTTTTCTCCATTTCTTCTTGGCCCCTTCTTCTTTTTCTTATCTTTCTCCCTTTCCATATTAGTGCACTATTAAATATTAGATAGGAGAAATAATAGATTCAGTGTAACTTTCTGACGTACTTTATGTTTTATTTCGACTCTTAATGAGTCGCTATAACTTTTGATATCACAAATAGAGCTTTATGGAATCTGCGACAAAGGTAACACACCCTCATTATTGTCACTTTGGACTTGCCATTACGGTTAATGGATGTTTAAAGATAACGTTGTCATTTGGTCACACGATTACAAAGTTAAAGAACTGCCATAAAGTTATTGTGAAAGGTTAGTGATAAGAACCGGTATACACTGTGCAGTTTAATTTAAAGGAATTGGTTAAATCTTGCTAGCAAGGCCGTGCACTGTACTGCAAAAAAGGTATCTGCATGGAACTATAGTCAACACACAAGTGTAAGTTTTGGTACAAACCTTTGAGCTATTTCTAGTCATATCTTTAATATGAGGGCATGAGAAAAGCAACCTCTTTTAAAGGACTTTTCTTCAATGATTTTCTTACAAACTGACATATAAAAACAAGAATGAGAAAGCTCATTCTTTTTTTTCCTCCATCTTTACCGAAACTCAACCGCCCCCCCCCCCCCCCCCCTTTGAGCGACACTGAACGGATGAACTTTCTTCTTTACTAATGTGGTTTAATGCACAGCGCGTTTTTATGGTCAAGTTGCCGACAGTGCGTAACCCACTTCGTATTGTCAGATCTCTCGTATGTTCTTGACCAAGCTCATCGATTTTTCAAATTACCTTTATCATTTAATTTTCTAGTCTAAGACGGTGTCCAAAAGCTCACCCCGTGTTTTACGATCAGACCCCCCACTGTTTCTCATCCACATGTCGCTCGGGTGAGATCGAAAAAGTTCTATTAAGACGGGGCTTTGGATACTTAATCGTTATTGCCAACACGAGAATCACCCTCTTATCGGCGTGATTGCTTCCAATCTTCCTTTAATGTAATTTTTTGCTCATGATGGAAAACGTTGAAAACCGGAGTGATCTATCACTAATTTTGTTGAGGGTGATATAAAAGTTATTCATAGTAAAAATCAATACTATGCGGTCGTATAAAGATCGAGTGAAACAGTGACAAATAATTGAGAGTAATGTTTTACTGGGCAAGTATCAAGATCTTTCGTTTCCCAGATGAACTAAAAATTGCCTCTAAGAGAAGTCTGAACTAATCTTAAGAAAACAAATAATGGATATCACTTTTTCTATTAGCTCAAAAGACACTCTAGATGCTCTTCTCCGTCATGAATAATTGCATAGCTTTTGTATAATCCATTTATTAATAAATGGATTTTTCAGCTCGGCCTCGTTAATGTTTTTAAAGGAAATAAAATTCATAGTGCAAAAAAATGCAAACGGAAGACATTTTAATGAAGTACTTATTGAAGAAGTAGTTTCTTTGCCAACTGTCGATTTCATAACATAAAGTGCAAAAACATGGAAGTATTTAAACTTTCAATATCCGTGTTGCCTTTTCTAATTTTGTTCGAAGGCTACATCTTAATGAATAGTATGCCTTCGTTGGCCTTCATATTAAAAAAATTCATTCGCAACATACTTGTAAGGATTATCAGGCTTCCTTTGTCTGTGACTTACTTTCGGGGATCCCTGAATTGTCGACAACAACTGACTACATCTATTCTACTATTATGACATAAATGGCGAAAATGGTAGACTTAATAGCTAATTCCTTCCCCTACTATCTTTTTTAGTCAGCGAGAGAGCTTTTATGAGGCGGGAAACAAATCGATATTAATTCTGAAGGATAATTCCTGTGGAGGCAAACTTAAGCCTTGATATTACTGAAAGTATTATTGATCAAACTGTCTCATTCATATATTATGCGTTGCAGCGTTTCTCATGGTTTCTCTACGTTTGTTTCCATTTTAGAGCCTTCTCTTTCCGCTCTGACTCTTCTAACACCATCGTCCTCGTTATTGTACTAATTTTTTTAAATCGGATTTCGTTTTCCTACTAAATGCACTTTTTATTTATATTTATGTTTCCATCTTTCTAAGGTTATAATTTTCTGAAATACCTATGTTATACAACATACCGCACATCGACGCATATTTACACGCACAAATTCATCGACCATTATATAGCACTCAGTTACCTACATGTCCTTTTTGCTTGAGAAATATCCCCACAATCGACTTTGTATGAGTCTTTCCTAATCCATGTAAACGGGTACGTACGGAGTGGGCTTGTAGCTAAGATATGAAATCAAGTTTGACAGGTTATTGCATCACCTTTCATATTCTATGACAATTAGGGGTGTTGCTTTCAACCATTATTACGATTATTTTCTGCATGCACTATACTTATCGAGTAAGTATATAGGGCTCAGTTACCTATATGTCCTTTTTGTTTGAGAAATATCTCCACAATCGACTTTAACTTTATGTATGACTCTTTCTGAATTCATGTGTTCGGGTTTGTGAGGAGTGGGCTTGTAGCTAAGATATGAAATCAAATTTGACAGGTTATTGCATCACCTTTCATATTCTATGACAATTAGGGGCGTTGCTTCAACCATTATTACAATTATGTTCTGCGTGCACTATACTTATATAGTAAGTATAGGGCTCAGTACCCTACATGTCCTTTTTGCTTGAGAAATATCTCCACAATCGACTTTACATTTATGTATGACTCTTTCCTAATTAATGTCTATGGAAGGATTGGGCTTGTAGCTAAGATATGAAATCAAGTTTGACAGGTTATTACATCACCTTTCATATTCTATGACAATTAGAGGTGTTGCTTTAAATTTATACATCTGTGATTGCGGTGTATTGCAATTCTCTTCTTATGAGTTCGTCAGAGATAATAATGTGCCACTGTTGATCAATTCCGTAAAACCAGACCCATCAAGATTCCAGGCCCTGATTTTTAATATTAATTTCATCCTGCCTGTGTTTTGGCGTAAGTTATAAGTTCTTTTGTGGTATTTTGTATATTATCCTAACAGAACAGGGAAGGTGTGATTGCAGTAGTGAGTATCTGACGACCATCGTCTCACCCGGCTTCCCCGATAGTTATCCACCTCTGACTCACAAGGAATGGACCCTGGAGATACCTGAATTCTTCCAGGTTCGTGACTCAAACAATGTCAGTTGATGTATCTTAGTTTCGAAAGTAGGCCAGCTAGTTATGCCAGTTGCACACGATGCGTCATTCCACTGACGCAGGACTGCGCTAGCGTCTGACGCAGCTTTTAATGCACCACGCGAGAGTGAAATGGATACAGAAGGTGATTGCAAAACAGGTCAAAGAAAACTTTGGATTTTCAGCGTATTCAGTGATTTCGCCTTTCGCATCATTGCTTATCGCAGGTAAAAGCGCAATCGAATTGACGCCTTGTTTGAAACAAGGATACTTTCAGAAAACGTTAGATTACCACAAATGTTATTGAAAGAAGAAATCGCAGATGAATATAAGTAAAGAAGAATTCAAGAAACCAACCGATCGAAAACATGCATTCCTATTTCAAAGTTGTTTTTTTATATTCATTCATAATGATTTGAGATGTAAATGCTTACAATTAACATGAATGATATGTCCTTTGTTTTCAGGTAATTGTAGTCGTCAACTTTCTTTCACTTGAACGTGTATGGGACACACTGACTTTGACACACACCCCACTGACGCACCCACACAACGTTACTGTGTTTCCATTGGTCAGTGGCAATGTGACGTCACTTGTGTTGCTGTCTGGATCGGTAGTAGTCGAGTTCTGCACCGATGATCGTGTGGAAGATGGAGGGTTTGCGCTAGACTTCAGATTGGCGGAGATGTATGGTAGGTAACGTAGTTCATCATGCTGATTTTACTGGCACAGGACTGCGTCAGAGACGGACATGGTGTTTGACGCATCGTGTAACAGTGACAATAGACAAAACAGTGTATGTAAAACTGCCATTTTAACATTGCACTGGCACCAGCAATACATTCCTTTAGAAGCTTGATAGGCCTAAGAAATAAAGCAATCGAAATTCATATGTCTCGTGTGCAAGTTTGATATGAATTTGCTTTTCCATTAAATATTTACTATTTTCACTCATTCATTTTAAAAGAGTAAAAATATAATAATAATTAGTAGGAGTAGTAATAATAGTGGTAGTATTAGTAGTAGTAGTAGTAGTCATTGTGGTGGTGGTGGTGGTAGCAGTTGTAATAGTAGTAAAAGTAGAAGTAGTAGTAATGGCAGTAGTGAATAAATGAGAAATAGCGAGAAGAAAACAAAAAGAAAAGATGAGTTGTAGGAAAAGGAAGAATAAAAGCAACAAATATAATTTTCTATTTGACACGATCACTGTCTTATAAGTTGCTTTCTAAACAGTTTAATATTTCAAATATGCAATTTTTAATAGATGGTAACAACAAATCATGTGGAAAGTCACCTGATAATATCGCCGAATTCGCATGCTCATCTGGAATGCAATATATCGATATCATCGCAAGGTGTGACGGGAAGGCTGACTGCCATGACGCATCAGACGAAGCCAGCTGTGGAAGTGAGTTTGACGAATAAAAGGGAACGTAAGAAATATAATATATTATAAGAAGATGACATGGATTCTAATCAAATGATTGGTTGAAAGCGTACACGTGACCAAGCATTTATTTTGCCTAACGCCTAATTTGGATAATGACCGGTCATTATCCAATTCTAATGACCGGTCAATCGTAAAATCATGTTATAAAACAAATAAAACATAATCTTATGAAACAATTAAAACAAAATCTTATAAAACAAATAATACACACCATTTTATTCGGGCATAAGTAAAATTACCCACACTCGGTACCTTCAAAACAGTCAAAACACACTCGACTACCGCCTCGGGCGTGGTAGACTGTTCCAAAGGTACCTTGTGTGGGTAATTATTACTAATGCCCTCACTGCTGTGTATTTTTTGTATATTAATTCATCAAAAAAGTAATTGGTCATCACGTAAATTTGTGTGAGTTGTCTATCTTCATTAGATTTGAACTTGTTAACACTTTATTTAGTCGAAATATATATGCATATTTAAATCATGGTGATAATCGATAAGTGTACAATGATGAACCTGATGACGACGATGATAATGATAATGACAATTGTGATGGTAGTGATGGTGACCGTTGGGTTGATGAGCAGGATCACGATGAGGAGGAGGAAAAGAATGTCGGTGATGATAACTTCGATGATGATATTTATGATAATTTTTGAAGATGATGATGGTGATGATGACAATGATGATTTCGATGATCTTTCTCACAATTTCGACGAGTAAGATAGTAATATCGACTGTGATTATCATTAACATCATAGTCTGTATCATGGGTTCTTATAATCATGATGCTTTCAGAGAGAGTTGATTTCAATGTTACGACTTATTTACGTAAATATTCATCCGACCTCTTCGCAGATTGTCCAGCCCATGGTTACCAATGTAATGGAACTGATATCTGCCTGCTGATCGAGTACCTGTGCGATGGCTGGTATGATTGCCCTCAAGGTGACGATGAATACAATTGTGGTAGGTCATGACAAAAGTAATATTACTTTCTATTACTAAAAGTTGTACTTACCATAATCATAATGCGTTTTTGAAATTTCTTTTTGTTTTGTATAATTTAATGTGGCATTATGTTTTTCGGTATTGTGTACGCATTTAATGTATATTTTGATTATTTTGTAATTTGTTAGAGTATGTCTAGATTGTCATGACGACCTTATCACATGCCTCGTGCATTTCCGGTGTCTCGCCTCCTTCTAACGTTGTAAATATATTTAATTCTATGTAGGAAATAAATGTTGACTTTAATAATGTTGTAAACGTATCATGATGATGTAAGGCGTTGTCTCATCCTTTCGTAACTTAATACCCTTCCTCTTAAAAATGACACAGGTCCCCCAAAGTGCCCCTTAGGTTTTATTTGTGGCTACGCCCCTTACAACATCAAGAACGAGCCGAGACACTACTGTGGGCCGTCGGACTGGTTGCCTTTCTGGATTAATGCTTCAAGTGCCTGGAGGACAGACTACGGTGAAGTCACCGCCACAGTTACAACTATTCTGTGAGTATATAATGTAAGCCTCGAAGATAAAGTTGAGCATTGAGTTTTTTTTTAGTTTTGTATTCGTGTGTAATTGTCTCATTCATTGTTGTCATGGTGATCCACGCGCTTAACATGGAACTAATTCGGCATTCATTTCATGAAATATGTGTCAAGGCTTTGTTAATTCGATGATTATTGCATGTGGGAAAAGTCATTTCTGTAAGTGGTTAACCGTAGACTGCCTGCCTCATAATTCTATTTTTCAGGAATCTTCGTGAAATTCATCATGACGATTTGGAAGTCGGAACATTCCTAGGTCTTCCCAATCTCAGCCTGATGTAAGTTTCCTTTTAAAATCGTATGCCTTTACACACTTAGAACATTTAAGTATTTATAAAGCTCCAGCTTTCGTTAACTGATTTTGAAATTGGAGCCGAAAATCTAGCTATCATCACTGTCATTCTAATAATTATAAGTGAAAATATACAAAATTATCAATATTATTAAGTTTTATCAACACATAATTTACTGTCGCTGTTACTGTTTCATCTTCGTTAATATTGTTCTGGATATTATCATGCTTTTTAATAATTATCGCGGAGAAGCAGAGACAAAAATACATTCCATTTTATTACTTCATTACGTCATGTCGAACAGAGATATGACATCGTGTGGGTTAACCCATCTAAACCCGGGAGTCTTCGACAGCTTGGCCAGACTCAAGAAATTGTGAGTCATTTGTTTTTATCAATTACTTATATTATGTATCTCCGTCTCCTCCTCCTCCTCCTCCTTTTCCCCCTCCTACTGTTGCTGCTTCCCCCTTCTAGTCCACTTCCTCTTTCTGCTCTTCTTCCTGCTGCTGCTGCTGTTTCCCTCCTCATCTTCCTCCACCTCCTCCTTCTGTTCTTTCTGCTCCTGCTCCTAATCCTGTTCCTCCTTCTCCTGCTCTCCCCCCTTCCTCCTTATGCTGCTGCATGTCCTTCTCCTCCTCTTTCTGCTCCTCCTGCTCCTGATCTTCCCATTCTTCCTCCTGCTCCTGCTCTTCCCCTTCCTCCTTATGCTGCTGCGTGTCCTCCTCCTTCTATCTCAGCTGTGCTTTTTCTGTGGACGAAGCTTGAATGTCAATATCTGCTTAACACAAAGAAATATTTTGTAAAGATAAATCTTAATATCTTTTGAGCTGTAAATCATATTTGCAGATATTGATGCTTTGTCTGTTCATTGGGTGGAATTTCCATTTTAGTTCTGAAAATGTCAACTTCGTGATAATAAGTTTCCTCATCGAAATATAATGACAATTTGGCGTTAACGTTAGTGATATTTTCGTTCTATCCAATTCTCATTCAGAATCCTGGCAAAGAATGAATTGGCAATGCTTGAGAGTTGGACGTTTAAGGGTCTTTTTAATTTGGAATATTTGTAAGTACATATCTCTCTCTCAAACTTTTAAAACCATTAACAAATGATGAAAATTCTCTCTTTCGAGTATTATTATCAGTAGCAGCAGTAGTAGTAGTAGAAGTAGTAGTAGATGTTGTTGTTGTAGTAATATAATAGTAATAATATTAGAAGTCGTATATTAGAAGTAAATATTATATTAGAAGTTGTAGGCTAGCAGTAGTATTATTATCATCATAATAAATATCATTATAACTATTATCTTTATTATTATTATCATTGTTGTTGATGTTGTTGTTGTTGTTGTTAGTATAAGAGGTATTAATACATTAATTAATGTTATTAGTATTGGCATTATTATTGATACAGTATTATTATTACCAACCTCATTACAGTTATTGTTATCATTGTTAATGTTATTTGTATCATTATCATATTTTTCATCATTATTATTTTTATTATCATGATGATGATGATGATCATCATTATGATCAGTATTGTAGTTGTGGTTGTGGCTGCCGTTGTAATAATTGCTATTACTCTGATATTAATTTGATAATGTACTAAATGTTTGAATTCGAAGCTATTCTATTTCATAAAGTACAAGTGATTTTATGTATAGTACAATAGATCTTTCTGCTTTTTGATGGAATGAAACTCGCACTCCTCTTTTTGTTTGTATATACTCGAAACAAAACTAATATATTTATCTTTTGTTTAAAGGTACTTGGAAATAAACGCAATTCATGAATTCGATGAGGGGTGTTTTAAAGACCTTAGACGTATCAAGTCCATGTAAGTGATATCAGATATACATGAATATCAAGAATTGTTACTTTTTAACACATTGATTATTTTGATACAAAAATATACAAATAAACAAATATATATATATAGTTATATTTAGTTACTGATGAGCCTTCTGGCGAAACAGTCTGTATAACTCGTACCAATAAAGTGTAACCTTCCACCTCCTATATATATATATATATATATATATATTTAAAAATGTGGGGGATTTAAGTTATTTACTAGCTCTATTCGGGATTTCGGGTTATAGTTTAATGGCGTGAAATACTTTTACTTTATCAAATCATGAATAACCTTAAGAACATGAATCGCACCACATCACGATGCCATCTTCTTTACACTGAATTACTAAGTATGTTTAATAATACACTTAATACTACACTTATTAGCCGACTTAATACGTTATTCGAAGTGGAATCTGTGCAGTAACATTTCGGCGCTTTATATAAACTCCAAGTTTAAAGCTTCGGTATTGATAGTATTTCGTAGTATTTAATAGATGAAAACATATCCATCTACGTATATATGATAATGTTTACAACGTTTTGTATAGAATTCAACAGTTTATTTGATGTAGTTCCATGGCAACATGTTTTTAGATGCCATATTTTTTTCTCTCCGGATCAAAATTCGGAGCCTGTCCATTTAATCTGAACCTTGGATGATTTTTCTTTATTTTTTAAATATTTTTACTGTTGCTCTTTTCATGCAGAGACCTAGAAAACAACACAATAACCCATATCAGACCTGGTGCATTCCAAGACGTAGGCCAAACACTAGAACGATAGTGAGTTTTTCTTTCTTCATCTTCTACTTCTCTTCGTCTGTCAACTTTCTCTCTTTTTTTTCTTAACCTCTTAATCTCTTGTTCAAGATCACCTTTAACATTTTGGGTCGATGAAATCATGGAAATGCCAGTCAGGATATTGAGAGCGATCGATTTTTTTGGTTGTCGTACTCTTTTGTGGTAGGTATCAAATCTGCTTACGGATCACGCTTTTAGAGCGTAGTACATGAATTTGAAAAGGCATATTATGTCGTCCATTTAGGGCCAGAGAGGTGTAAGGTTTATGTTATGTGTGAGTTGTTAACATCCTTCTGGCTCTCAAAAGATGATATTCATATGTTCATCCATCTTAATGGCTATTCTCTCTTTTACACTAGTGCTCTTTGTAGGAACATCGGCGATAAAACTCTTCAGTAATTCAAAGTTCTTCTTTTAAGCAGATCACGACTCGTTTCAAGGACATTTCTGCTATATGGATTGAAGTTTATACCACTTCTCGACCTTTTTCCACCACTCATAGTGCTTTTTTAACAAGATGCCTTCATTCACATGCACTCTTTATAAATGTTAGTCTCCACTGCTTGTGTATAGAATCCTAAACATCGGCTTTGAAGTTCTTCTCCATTCATCAAGCCGTGCTGATTCCTTTATAAAGGCATTGTCAAACAATTTGTCTAGTTTTACAAATATGGAGATGCATGGCCCTACGTGCTTTCAGTGTCTGTGATATGGTGTAATAATAAAGCCCTATAACAAAATTGTGCTTCAAAATGATTACGAAGTGCCTCAAAGAGAAAAAATCTTTGAGTGACCGGTTTTATCATGCCAATATGTTTTTTAAAGAAATTTAAAAGGAATAATACATGAAGCCTTGTAACCACAATATTATAAGATCAGTACCAAGTTCTTAATGTTAGGTGGTTTTTTCTTCATTGTTTGAGATACTGTAAGAGATCTATCAAAGATATCAAAGAAACTGCTTTACTTGAACGAATTCTGATTTGCTTTCTTTTTTCTTCTCTGTATTTTTGTCTCTCCCCCTTTCCCTCTCACTCCCTACCTCCCCCTCCTCTCTTCCTCTCCCTCTCTCTCTCCCTTTTCACCCCCCTCTCTCTCTCTCTCTCTCTCTTCCTCCCCCTCTCTCGTCCCCTCCATATGTGTTATTTGTTTTTATCGCGACTGTCTTTCTCTGTAGCCTTGACAATTCAATTTCACTATTTATGTCACTCTTTGTATCTTTGACCCGTTGTCCATAACGTCAAACTCAAGCCTGCTGCATGGAAACCTGATGACTTCAATCAATTCTTCGATGTTTATCGGTTTGACAAACGTCCAGAGAATGTAAGTAGATTTTTTTTATAATAATACTAATAATAATAGTAATAAACAATACACGACCCTGAATGCAACCTTATCAATCTTGTCTTTTATATGCATTATTAAAACCATTTAGCGTTGTATCTCAATCAAACCAAGTTTTTTAATGTGTATTGAAGATGGTGACACAGCTAGAAACCAAGACATCAAACTCAATAAGCTGAATGGAATAACATTTCTAAATAACTTTCTTTCATTGATCATTTGACAACATCTATCCGTCCAATAATCATTGGTTGTTATGTTCTCATTCATCATGGGTCAGTCTTTTTATTATTAAAAAAGGAGATGAAGAAAACGGTATTTGATATCTCTTCAACGTGCTTGGCAGGCGCATAATAGATGTATACGCATTGTTGCTCAAGGTCGAATAATCAAAGGTTTCCCCTTTTTCCCTGCTTTTTTTTTCTTCTTGTTTTTTCATTTCATTTCTGTAATTTTTTTAATGTTTTTAATAGAAATTTTCCGAAAGATTTTCCAATGTCAAGCATTGTTTTGTGTTTTAAATAATATAGTCGTCATCGATAAATGTCTTGTGTCAATTTTGATTAGTTCAGAATGGCGGATGAACTTCCTTCCAAGCTTGTTTGTGTCCTTGAATTCAACAAAATATATTACTAAAAATAAATTGTGCCAAAGATCGGTCAAAGTAGTTTATTAAAGGAATCACACTAAGAAGCAAGAGTGTTTGAATTGATGCAAAATTCATATCATTGCGAATGGGAAGCCTTACTGATCCAATACAACAACTTCCCTCTTCAAAATATGTTTTGGGCCCGCAGTAATCAACTCTCAAAAATGTTAGTTTTGAGATCCAGATTTTCTGCCTTCAGCGGTCCTTTGTAGAGCGTCAATATTTGTGACGTCACATACGGGACACGGCTGGCTAGCTGCATACTGCAACACGGCACTGAGCTGTTCGTCCAGCGTGTGACGTCACAATTCAGAGCTTGCTACGCTTGTGTTTTGTGACTTACGTTCAGGGGCGTTCGGGGGTCTAAGGAGGGTCTTGAAAAATTGCATTTTACGCCTTTCCATGATATCTATATGATTTCTAGCAAATTGTTCGTGTTTTTCAAGAGAAAATCTTTCCATCCATATGTAATTTGTTCTAATTATGAGTTGTTAGTGAATTGTCTTTGTGTAGCTCCTTTAAAGAAGGATAAAGATATCCGGCCAGATAAATAAACCCGATGTATATTGTCCTCGTATTGTCCCCTGGTTACTGTGTTGCCCGACCTTGAGTACACAATACGAAATCTCCCCTTTAAATTTGCAATTTTCAGAATTGCGCCCCTACCTTTAGATAGTCCTATAGCCACCCCTGATGTACATTTCCAGGAAGTCTAATATTCTATTTTTTCTGCTTTACACAGCAATTTTAACAACAATCAACTCAAGTACATTGAACCCGGGGCTTTCCAGAACTTATCTACGGTATCTGACTTGTAAGTTTGATGCCATGTCTATGATGAAAAATGTTTAGTTTTAGTGATGTAGGTTTAATGTTATTTATATTTTTCAATTTTCAGTTAATTCTACAATGTGTACAATCACTATTTCTCATTGTAAATTTAAACAGTTTTTCCCAAACCAAAACAAAAGAGAAGAAGTTGTTTCATTGAATTGAAATAATACAAAGCAACGGTTCAAGCAAGAACAAAGTTACCTTTATTAAAATCAAGATCCTTATTTTCATACGGTCATTTTCGGTAAAGTATGCGTGTGTGTGTGTGTGTTCGGTGCATATCAGATACTAAGCCTACCAGTGGTTCGCCCCACCCCTCCCCTACTCTCTCTACCACTCACTCTTTAAGGTGTCTCTTTAAATTCAACATTAATTTTGTCATTATCTTGTATTCCAGAATCCTGTCATCGCTGAATACAGAACCTTACCTCCTTTATCCCGATATATTCGATGGTCTTGATTCCCTGAAGGCATTGTAAGTATCCATCAAGTAGCGTAGTGTTTTGCTATCATGAAAACGTGGGTATCAGTTGTAATGACAGTATTGTTCAGAGATGTAAAACACTATGTTCCCACTTTCGTTGACTTTCAGAACATGCAAAGGATCGCTTTAGTCTACTTTTAGCACACATAAAGACGTGGCAAAAAACATTTGACATTTACACCACCGTTTTGGCAGTCCCTGGGTTCAGGTCCGGGCAAACAAAATAATGATTAATATTTCAAACCAGATAGTTTCACCCAGAAAGGGGTCTTGTTTACCAAGCAAGAGGGCTTACCTTTTTTGCTAACAATTAATACCACCCACATGAAATCATATTGTTTTAAATATATGCACATCCCTATCTACAAAAAACGTTTTAGTAGTAGATTGATATGTTATGAAGATTGAACCAGCTGATGATTTTATCTTACATCACCTTAATTCATAGATACGTGTATGACCAACGATTGTGTTGCTTGTTACCCGAGCAAGCAACCTGCGTTGTTCAGGAACCTCCTCATCCTCTCTTCACATGTCGTAAGACGTTTCTCCAGAACAATACGATCAAGGTCTTCATCTGGATCCTTGGTTTGAGCGCCCTCTTCGGTAACTTCTTTGTCATCACCTTGAGGATCAGGAGCGCTCCAGTAACAACGGTTGCTAAGATACAGTCCATGTTCATCACTAACCTAGCAGTGTCCGACTTCTTAATGGGCGTTTACATGCTGTTGATAGCAGTCATGGACATCTACATCGGAGAGTCCTATTTCTGGGAAGGTCGGGCCGATGAGTGGCGGTCCAGTGTCACCTGCCAGATTGCAGGGTTCCTATCTGTCCTGAGCAGTGAAGCATCGGTCTTTCTTTTGACCTTGATAACAGCTGATCGTTTCATCTCTATCATGTTCCCCTTCAGCCGCCATCGCCTAAGCATCACATCTGCTCGCGTTGCCTTGGCTGTCATATGGATAGTCGCCCTCTTTCTCAGTCTTATCGGTGTATTGTTGATTAACATCCACCCCGATGCTTACGGCCTCAGTGATGTCTGCGTGGGCCTCCCATTCATCAGGAAATCGACGGACATCTCCACTGAGATTGACCAGCGTTCGTCTGCTCAATACAACACGGTGATCTACAACGTTGCCTCGGGATCCACCGTCTCAACGTGGCAGTACTCCATCGTCCTGTACCTCGGTGTCAACTTGGTCAGCTTCGTCATCATCCTCCTCTCCTATATCGTCATCTTCATCAAGATACGACTGGATCAAGCCGAGGTCGGAAGGAAGTCTGAAGCAGCCATCGAGATCAAGATGGCCCTGAAGATGTTCCTGATCGTCGGCACCGACTTCTGTTGCTGGATGCCCATCATCATCCTCGGCGTCTTAGTCCAGACGGTTGGGATAGATGTCACACCTGACATCTACGCCTGGTTGGTGGTGTTCGTCCTGCCCATCAACTCATCTCTGAACCCCTATCTGTACACCATTATCCACATGTCGTCAAAGAAGAGCAAGCAGACGGTTGTAAGCATGGTAAGTCGGGATAAGGATTAATTAGAAGGCAGCCATTCTTTCATGGCAGGCCGTTGTACCATCACGTAAGAAGAAAATCTTGGAGAGGACACCTTGACGCAGCCATGGCGATTTAAAGACAGGCCCTCACTCCACTATGTTTAGGGGAGCAGTTTCTCACTTTCACATTGATCAGCATTTAGAATATTCAAACAAAACGTAAAACAATGGATTGAAATAAACGTCAGATAATATCTTTCAATTTTACTTTTAAAGTTACAAACAAACAAACCAGTATTTTTCTTTCTCTTATAGGAATACTTTGTTTTATCAATATTTAGTAGTTTTAAATAAATATGCCATTTTAGTTTTATATTTGTGTATTTTAGGATGATATTTGATATCCTGTTGTCGTCTGATGAGTTGAGTTGAGTTGAGTTGAGTTTATTGATTTCACATTTCACAAGCAGAAATAATACAGATAACAAAATATACATAAAAGACATATTGTCTCATAATTTAAAAAAAAGATGATTATATTAATTGGCAAGGTAATCATCACATTTGTTTGACAACTTATATCATTTTGAAGGAGACCCAGAAAAAAGTACAAACTGTGAAATGTGCAGGAACATATAGAAAAGCAGAGCTTGTAAAGAATAGGTTCCTGGGAGACTTGAAAAATAACAGGGACAGAAAATGTTTACTGTAGAGAGAGGTACACAATTAAAATTAAGACGGCAGTAATTTGACAAATAATTGTTTGCGAGTTCAATACAATAAAATACAGAAAAAAGGAAAAAAAGAAATACATTAAAACGAAGAGGAGTAACGAGCCAATAAAAAGCAGAGTATGCACCTATTTCTACCACACATGTTTGCACCACCTGAACTTGAATCAGACTATTTGATTCAGCTTTGACCGTTTATTTTACCTTTGGAAAAGAAATAGTAGAATAAATACAGTTGAAACTTGATCGATATTCTGTAGAAATGGAGAGTTTCACTAAAAAGCAGAGCTTCTGAATTGTGGAACCGTCAATTCACGTTTAATTTTTCAATTCAAATAATTTGATAATTTGATAATAAATGATATTTGTTTATAATTATACAATATCAAATGTTGAAAAGTAGTCAAAGCATTTTAGGATACATAATATATAAGCATAATATTATCAATAATTGAGTCAAAAATTGAGAAATTGAGGGATCCGCTAAAAAGGAGAGCTTGTATTTGTGTGGATTACTCAAAAAGGAAAAAAGAAGGAAGAAACAAAGAAAGAAAGATGAAGAAAATACAAACATGCACTGCTCGGGAGTATTAGCATTCATAGGCATAAGAAAAACACAGTGGAGCAATACATGTCACAGTGCCTTAAAAGGATGTCACACGTAGCAGTCCACTATGGCGACGTGCAAATCTAAAAGTCCATATTGTCTTGATTTTTCGTCGTCCCGTCTGGCGTCATCGTGTTTAAATTTCTAATTATCAGCCTTGAAAATTATGGAGTCCTCGACCGCTCATGGGAGTTGTGTTTGTGTTTTTAAACATGTTTATTTTTTACGGCCGACGACAAAATCGCTTGAACGAAACGTGTTTTAAACTAAACGTCTTTAAAAATCGTGATTCTGGGGTGAAAAAGTGTCGATTAAACGCACCCGTAGTGCAAATCTAAAAGTCTCCAATAACAAGGACATGGACACGGACAGGGACAACGAAAAGGTCAAAAACAAAAACAAGGACTAGGAAAAGGGCAAAGACAATAATGGGCAAGCGCGTAGCCACGGGGGGGGGGGGGGGGAGGCACGGGGGAGCACGTGCCCCCCATAAAATGTCCAAGATCGGTTGAACTTTTTTAGACCCCTTTTTTTACCTCGATCGATTACATGTATGTGCCCCCCCCCCCCCCAAACATCAGACTCTGGCTACGCGCCTGATAATGGGAGGGAGACGAATGTTGAGGAGAGAGAACAAAAGAACACGAGGGATGAAAGGTCCATGGTTAGATTGTTCGGTTAAGCACTGTCTTGTAAATAAGTATCAGTTTCAGCTAGGGTATCTTTTATAAGTAAAGAGATGTTAATGGCTTGATGCGATTATTATAGGAACCGTTTGGGTTTTTATCTAAAGGAAGGCAGGCTTAATGGTGCATTGGTCATGGTATCATTGCGGGTATTCCAAAATTTCGGGCCGGTTGAAACATCAGTATTTTATAGTAGAATGGTTCTCATTAACGGTTAATGGAATTCATTGAAACGCCGAATGAGGTCCTTTGAATTGTTTTGTTTGATTGATTGATTGATTGATTGCTTTGATTTCATTTCATATAACCATTGTTTGCACAATAAAGAACATAGTTGACAAAGTAAGATCAAAATTACGAAATGAAACAGGAACCTACTGGAAAGCATACATGTAGCTTGTTTTTGTAGGTTCCCAAGAATAAACATAATATGAACATAATTTTCATAAATAATTTTAAAGTGTCTGAATAATCACAGTAAAATAGATATAATATAAAAACATATTTTCATAAACCATTTTAAAGTATCTAAATAATCAAAATATACAAAAACAAAAGAATGACAAAACGGGACACAAAGGACAGGAAACTGACATAATAAGGTAAGACAAGACATGACATAAACAATTCATAACTGGACAAGATAAACAAAACATGACAGGACAAGACCAAAAAAAAAAAGACATGACAGGACAAAACAAAACAAAAACAAAGCTGCACACAACATACTAGAGGTAGATTTGTTTTCATTGCAGCGGACATAAAGATGTTAAAGAGGTTGAAAATCGTCCTTAAAGATTTCTTTGGAACTATATATTTTGTATAAAAGTGACTGTTGAGTGTTACCCCAAACCAGGACTACAATAGTTTAAACAAGGTTAAATGAGACTTGCAGAAAGCATAAAAAGGTTGGAAGAGGAAAGGTAGAATTTAAGTTTATCAATCACATCGACGTTACGTGAGATTATTTTGCATAGAATTAACATGATTTGTCCCCATGTGAGTTTTTTGTCGGCATTGACATCAACAAATTGAGTACAAGAGACTTCTTCAAGTGGAATACCGTCTAAAGTTATGTCGCCGGGCAAGGTCTATTGATTTGCTAAATATCATAAATTTGGTCTTTGTTAAGTTAAGAGATTTTTTTAAAGCTTTTTTCCACTGTGTAACTTGTTTAATTTGTTCGGTTAAAGTGTTCAACAAGGTTATTGGATCTAGGTGTGAAAAGAAAAAAAATGTATCATCCGCGAACAGAGTTAAGATAATAAATTTGAAGATATAGAAAGAAAAAAAAATATGTATATTATGAATAACAATGGCCCTAGCAGGCTACCTTGTGGAACACAACATTCTATTTCTTGCAATTGTGAATTAGTCTCATTTAAAGAAACAAATTGTTGTCTTTATCCAAAGAGTTATTAGAACTCTTTCCAGATGCGTTCATTGCACTTTTAATAATTTTCTAAGTATATTTCATATCATACTTGTACCGATTCAATTAATTAGTTTAACAATTTTTGTTAGTGTACGTAATATTTTTCTAAGAGTAATCTTATACTTGCAATATTTTAATTTTGAATTGTTCATAGGTTTAGATTTGAATTTATAAAACAAGTTATTTTTGTCTATTAATCGATCTTATAATAGATTTAGTAATTCAAGGAAGTCTTGAAGTTATTTTGTAATCATTTTTCACCTTTCGGACTGGAATCTGAGTATTTAATTTGGAATCAAATATATTCATAAACTTGAGTTAGCGTTTTGCATTTCAAATACAGAAGACCAATCAGTTTATAAAGGTGAGTGCAGTAATTATCAGTCCTGTTTAACTTTCTTTCCCTGACCTACTCTGTTTTTCAAAGAAGACTGAATCAGTTTAATATTTGCACCCTTTAAATAAATTCGTGGATCATATTCTCTTTTGAATTAGAATGAATGCTTTTGATAGGCTAGTGCATAAGTGACTTACTGTGTTGATTTTTTAATATTCATGTATTGACTCGATGTACACATTATTGCACACACCATGTAAAAGCAGCTGCATTTGTGAACAATTTAAATAAAAATTTCACCCGAACAGCTTTATTCGTATCTTTTAATAGTTTATTTAGTATCTGAATCCACAGTTGATTAGCGAAAATGTTAAAGTGACTCCAGTGATATGTTGATTTATTGATTACTTCTGTCATTCAAATCAATTAAGATCATACAATTATATTCAAGTCATAATTGTAAAAGAATCGGTCTCTCATTGCTTTTAATAAAACGTCAGTAGGGGAATATCGATTTGTGAACATAAATTTAAATGTCACAGCGTTTATTCTTACTTGCATCTTTCGGTGTACAAGTGAAATGAAACTTGTGAGAAGAACATTATAGTACTATCTTTTTTCTGGCACCAAAACCTTTCAAGCCAGCGAAGCGAACGAGCAGCAGATTTTAGACATTTCTTTCAGACTGTCGACCACAAATGGTAATTTAATGAAAATAATGATTGATAATGATTATAATGTTGTTGTTTTTAACCTCATTTCATTTTTCCCTAGTCATCACACTTAACGGATAATGCTTACCATGCTATAATTATTCACAAAAAAAGACCATCTCGCTACCCGAATCATGCCCGAGTAGAGAAAGTGCAGAAGCCACGGAAGAGTACAGGCCAGCCTTTACCCCTTGGCCCCTCCCCCGTCACTCTGAAACCCATATGCTAACGCATTATTAACTGTGACGTATAATTGTTACAGTGCGCATGTCAGAAGTGTCTAACGCTGTGACGTAACAATAGCGTTTTTCACGCAATGGCCGCTGCCTGCCGCGCGCACTCATAAGTTGCTCACGGCAAGCGCTGATTGGCTGAAAGTTCACCGTAGAATGGTTGCTATGAGATCGAGAACCCAAGGTGAAAAGTACGTCAAGTGCAGATCGAACTCGATCACAGAAGCCCGAAAGAAAAGAAACAACAGACATCCATACACGTACACCCGATCATTGAACAACCATAGTAAGTATCTGTTCTACATCATTTAACAGTTGTCCTAACAAAATACTAGATTTAAATCATGTCGATTGACCACAGTGGAGACTATATCGTTCAAGGAATACATATGGATCAAACAAAGATAATTTTTTTTTTGAAAAACGGTATTTTTGACCACTATTAGACCTAATTAATAGGGCCTACCGTGTGTTTAAACTGTCTTGACATTTTGATTGTTAGTAAAAAAAAAAATCTTTGTTTGGTTTTGTTTGGCGATTTTGGAATATATTTGTGAAATATTTGCAAATTCTTTAATGACAATCAGATATTCCCTAAATTTCTTTTTTTTTTTTTTGTTAAACTGCTTCTTATATCATGTTTCAGCCAACACTGAAAATCCCGGACAGATTAACATGCCTCATCTTACGGATTTCTACCTGTAATGTCACTTCTTTATTCGCTTCCGGCATTGTCAAATAACCGAATACGCATTTGATATGTATCAACTCAAATATCTCCTTTTATTATTAATTACCTAAATTCAGCGTGTATTTTCTTCAAAATGATCTTTCAAACTAAGGCAAGCAGGATGGCCCCTGCAACGGGTACAAGTAGCTCGGGAGCCAACCCCACTGCGCCCCCGAACCCAGGCGGCTACTCAGTCATGATGACGGAGGAAGATTACCACAACACGCAGAGCATGGAGATGACCAAATTTGTGAGGGAGCATTTTAAGATACCAAAAGGTGAACTCAAGCTTGCTAAGATATTGTAAATGTACCTGGTCTATCTGTCTCTACCCCCCCCCCCCCAATCTCTCTCTCTCTCTCTCTCTCTCTTATATCTCACAAATCCCAGTATCTCATTCTTTTTCTCACTCTCTCTTCTTTTTTCTATAATATATTACTGTCTATCTATCTATCTACCTATATTTTTATTTATCCATCTGTCTATCTATCTATATCTAAGTCTTTCTTCACACTATCCTCTGTCCCTCCCCCCACCCCGCCTCTTTTTCAATTCGCCTTTCTTTCTTCTCTCCTATTCACATACGCTGTGAAAGACGCCCGTCACAAAACAAAGTATTGTAGAATATTGAAAGGGGAAGTTAAGAGATTCTGTCTCCAAAAAAAGAAAGAGAAATTGGTGGAGATTTGGGATTCTTTTTCTCCCTTCTCTCTCTCGGAAGTTGTATTGAAATATCATTATTTTACGTTCAAAAATGAAAACTGAGTTTTTATTTTTGTTACCAACTCGATTCAGTACCACCTTACAAATTTGAGAAGCTGCGGATTCGTACCAGCTTTACGAGGGTGAACGAGCGAGACACCGCGCGTTTGGAGACGCACTACAGGAGACGCCAGGAGCAGCTCACCAAGGGGTTCTTCACCCCGAACCAAAAACCTTACCATGCCATCGGTGAAATCCAGCTCAACAGCCAGAGACTCATCCTCGATTCGATGGCCAACTGCCTGCCCAAGAAGGTTGGTACTCTTGTTACAGACCTACCAGAGCCATCTATACACAGAGTTTTGCCAACCCGGTTCGAGTTGGACCCAATATGGCGACTACTGCTTTGTTGGGCAAGCACAAAACAAAAGAATATACGCCATGTTGTGACCCAGTGAAACCAAGTTGGCCAAACTCTGTATATTGATGGCTCTGAGACCTACGAGAAGTTTGATTACAGCCAATTACAAAACATTAGAAAACAAGAGTATTAAATACATACATAATAAAATTATTGACGCTTTGGACATGGTACCTATCTCCGGTGTCAGAGACTTCAGTTCTAATGACCAAGATATCTAGAATCGCCGTTAAAATGTGGCGGTAATAATGAATCAGTATTTTTAAAGGTCAATGACCGTTACTTACCAAGTTACGTTGATCGCATTCTATACCTGCCTTCAAAGTAGAGAGCAAATAAGAAATGTTCGTGACAGCTCCTTTTACATTCAATCAATTTATGTTGATTTCTCTCTCTTTCTCCCTCTCTCTCTCTCTCTCTCGCGCTCTCTCTCTCTCTCCGTCATTAATATTTTTTTCCGACAGCTTCCAATGCAATCTTTGACTTCGCGTTTTGGTCGTCGAGAACACAAGGCATCCCTTACCAAGGCAGAGCAAGTTAAAACTCCACAAAAGGTAATTCACCAACTTCCGCCTCCTGCCTTTTCGAATCTAAAATAATGTCTGCAATTTATCAAGGGAGGGGGGCTCCTACACCTGTCCGCCTGGATATTCAAGGGGGTCGTCCCGCACCCCAAATATTATTGAAAACTGCATGCAGTGCCCCAATTTTTTTGCCTGAATAGTGATTTAACGCTGCCCACTTATATCACGAGGAAGAGTAGGGTAGAATATATTTAAATCATATTTGGATGTGCCCGCGTCATCAAAACTACCTGAAAACATGCAAAGTTACAATTAATAGCATTTTTTTTTCTAAATATAGCGTTCTGTCGCATAATGATACACAGTCTGATAGGGGCTTTGAAAGAATGCAAATAAATTATTTTGCGAATTCGTAAAACATACCCTTTTAGTTTGTGAGGAGGGGAGGGGTGTATCCTTACAGCCCTTTACCGCTCAGTCGCTTTTTTCATCAAATTTAAAAGCACCCCCTCCCTCTTGACAAGAAATCGGCGCTCTTAAATGCAGTCATTTTATGGATCACTTCGTTCTGGAGTTGAATCAACTCTAAAAATCAATCGAGGAACACTCTCCAAAGAGTAGTGGTTGATTTACTCTTTTGAAAATGGATTTCACTGGTTCTCATAGCGTTGATTTCCGCTCCGAAACGTAATGATAAATAAAATGACTCCAAAAAGATGAAATTTCCACTCCTATACTTTTAGAAAGTAACCTCTCCTCCTACTTTTTTATCTTTTTTCAGGACATGACGGCGAAAGAACGCGTAAAGGAGCTGGACGTGGATGAGAAGCTCCGTGAACGAGCTCAGATCACGGCAGGATTCGCTTACATTCAGCAGAGACTGGAGGAGTCAGAGATCGTGTTGAAGTTAAAGAGGGGCGGCCAGAGCTACGAGAAGAGTGTCAAACAATTAAAGGTAAGAAAGGATCTTCAACTACATTACAAAATAAAGATGTGATGCTTTATCACACCTTTATCTGCCACTTAAAGGTACTTAAATGTGCTTAATTTGTCTTTCTTCCTTTCATTTGGAATCTGAAAGAATATACAGTCTTGCAAGTCTTAAAGAAAACAATTCATCAATTTATTCTTCGTCAAGGCTTTTTTCCCCTGGTTTACCGTTAGGTAGAGAAAGATCAAACATTCATTTTCAGACATAATAATAAGAAAAATCATATTCTTAAAGCGATACTCATTACAAGGGGAATGATTTTTAAAGAATTTCACACCATTCTCACCAAATACTCTACGAATTATTAAAAAATTGAAAGTTGATGCTGAGCTTTAAGATTTTATTCAAAATCAGGTTGATCGAAGGAAATTAGTCACATGTCTATTTCCCTTTGGTAACTGGGCCGGGTTTAAGTGAATAATTTAATGGAATATAATAACAGACCAATGTGTTGGCAATTCATCTTTCAACATGTATTTTTGTTTAGAGTTGGATATTTGTTCATTCAAATTCAATCTTCTTCGATTCTGCTTTATCCAGGAGATGAAGAAGCTGCAGAGTGAGATGAATAAGAAGAAATCCTCACCGACCCTTGTACCCCCGATCCTTGATTCATGGTCACCCCTGGGTAGTCCTTCTGTAACCCCAGGGCCGGGTGGAAAACTAATCCTTCAAGACATACTGGACACAGAAAGGTGAGCCGTGACCTAGGGGTAGGGTAGGTCAGGCGCGGATCCAGGATTTCTTAGGGGGGGGGCCAAACTTTTTTTTTTTTGCTCCTGAAAATTTGAAAATCGCGCCGGCCGAAAAGTCGCTCAGTGGGGGGGGGGGGGGGGGGGTAGTGATCACTTTTTTTTGCTCCCGAAAAATTGAAAATCGCGCCGGCCGAAAGTCGCTCAGTGGGGGAGGGGGGGGGGGTAGTGAGCAAATATATATGGGGGATCAGTCTTTATATATGGACCAACATGCGAATGGACTCTTCAGATTCGGATTCATGTCTTTCCTTCTTATTTTTTTCAAAATAGAAAATCAAAATTTACATTATATTATATTCTATTTGTTATTATATATAGGGCCTATTATTATAATTGTTATCATCATGATTATTATTATTGTCACGTCATACATGTTATAAAATGTTATTTTAAATTGATAATATTGATTTCGACGATTGAGATTCGATTTTCTATACATTTTGCACTCTGTCTTTGTCTTGGCACACAGGCGGGCTTATGAGAGAAAAAGGAACATGTGTCTTGGCAAGGTCAGGTGTATCCTCAAGATTATCAATGCACTTCACAACATCAAGAGCAAAGACTTGAGGTCACGTGTTCCCTTGTCACATGACCAGGTCAAGCACATGTACCGTGACGTCATCTGGGAGAGGCCTGCAGTAATAAGGTATTTGTCTGATTCTAACCGTCAGTGATGTTAAAAAGATGAATACATTCAACATTCAAGTAAACAATGTCATATTCCTATAAATTCATGAACCAAATAATTTATTCCATTCAGTTTCGATTCATTTTCATACTTTGGGACTTTCGTCTAAAATAATGACTGATTTTCCGGAAATAAAATAAAAAATAGGGTAACAATGCATTGTGATAATGAAGGATATTTTGGACAATCGAGTTCAAAAGAACAAGAAAATCCATAAAGTGTAATTCAACTTCTCTTTGATATGGTGAATGTTTAACGCAAACATTTCAATAAGTTATCTAAAGGGGTTAATTTTCTCCTTCTTCATTTTTTCTCCTTCGAATCTCCCTATGTTTGGACGTAAGACTATATCTAGATAAATAATTGTACATCATCATGATTATACATAAATTAAAATCAATACAAATTTGATTGAATCTTAGCCACCATATGGTCTATCGAAAATGCAAAATATCTGTCAATTTTCATAGATAAAACCTCGACCCATTTTAGATTACGAAACTTTGGCATGATCCAAACAAAATTGATTAACTACTATCCCCATACTCTACTTCTTGTTCATTGTGTTTTAGCATCATGCTCTTGAATTATAATCATGATCTGTATAAAATACATATTTATTATGTCCCTAACTTGTAAAAACGTGGAGATGACTGAAAAGAATGAGTTTTTTTTCATTGAATTGAATTAAATTGTATATATTGACTTGAAATACTTTAAAATCAATGTCGTATGTACAGTGAGAACAAGCCAACCCGGCCGGTGCACACAGCGATGGAAGCAACCCGTGCCCAGTCCTCGAGCCGTGCCCAATCCTCTGCCGATACAGTGAGCTCCGGTGAGCAGCAAGCCATGGCCATGCTAGTCATGGGGCATATGAAGAGCTCTAAACCTATCTTACCCGCAGGAAACAAGTCAACCCTAAGCATGCAGGGGAAGGGGGATGCCATCCATTCACCGAGCCCCGCCCCTTGGTCTTCCAAAAGGTAAGTCACAAATTGATTGCCCGTTGATTCGTGGTTAATGTTTTATTCAAAGGCGTATCCCGGTCCAAAGTGCCCCCGCCCCGTTCCCCCATTTTTATAATTTTTTGAAACAATAACGTTCTAAAACCAACTGTTTGTACGGAAGTATTTTGTAATCCCCTTACTAGGAACTTATTGATGATTAAATAATTCCATATTCATATTACACAATTTACAGATTAAGGAACTATTACGATAATACATATTTCCAAATCGTTTCGTTAATATAATTTTTCAGAATTATTTTAATCTTGCAAAATCTTCCTCAGAGAGTTTAAGTTGTTTTCTCTTTTGCTAGTCATTATGGATGTGGTAGGGGTCTCTCTCTCACTCTCTCTGAGCAAATTTCGACGAATAATAATTTCTTATTTTAAGCAAGGTATGATGAGTATAGTTCGAAAAATCAATCGCACATGAGGAACATTTTAAAGAAACGCGTTTTATTGAATTTGAAAATGGTGTTCTTCCAGATTCGGTTACCATGGTAATGTAAGGAAAGGCTTTCGTTATGACCGTGAGAATCGAGTAGAAACATGGGACGATCTCTTAACAGCCCAGGCCCCTGGATCAGGAAAACGACACAGCATGGTACCAACACTTCTATCCAGTGAGTTATGATTTTATTTTTAATTTATATTTTCATTCATTTATTCATTTATTCATTTATTCATTTATTTATCTATTCATCTATTCATTTATTTATTCGTTCATTCATTCATTCATTTATTTATTCATTCATTCATTCATTCATTTATTCACTCGTACGTTCATTTAATCATCTATTTAATTTACTAATTAATTCACACATTAACTTATTTGTTTATTGTGTGCTTGTCGTGTATACAATCATTAGTTTAAATTGCTATATTCACTTTGCTTGACCGAACAAGAACAACCTAGAATATTAGATAGCTTAGACAGATACCGAGATGTGATTGGTCCAGAGCTCGTCACGTGATATCAATTGCGAGGATCCAAATTGTTATATTTTCCTGGCCGGTCACTTTTCGGTGTTATATTAACCGGCCGGTGAAATGAATATATTTTTAATCAGTGTATGTCGCCCTCTTGAGGACTGTATGTCACCAATTACACACGATACACCATTACCGAGGGTCATTTAATTTTTTCAATATTTTTTTTCCCTTGAAATTATTTTTTCCACATTTTCTTTTTTTCCCAAAAAATGCTTTTTTGGGTAATTTTTTTTTTCCCGAAAAATGCTTTTTTGGGTAAGAATTTTTTTTTTTCGATTTTTTTTTTTTTTTTTTTTCCCCCAAATTTTTGTATAATTTTTTTTTTTTTGTAAGGTTCTTTTTCTTTCTTGAACTATCTCGACAGATTATTTTTCCGTAATTTCCGAAAAAAAAAAGGGGAAAAAAAATTTGGGGCAAATTTTTATTGGACCCCCCCCCCCCCCCCCCCCCCCCCCCCCCACACACAAAACAGGGCTATCTAATATAACAGTTATTGACTGGCAGGGGGTATATAACATTCTTTGGACCTGAAGGGAGTTATATTTCCTCTCGTGACTATATTTTCCCTCAGCGCTGCGCGCTTCGGGAAAATATAACCACTTGGGAAATATAACTCCCTTCAGCGGTCCAAATAATGTTATATTACACCCCCTGCCAGTCAATAACTGTATAATAATACCTAAATATCTCCCACACACGATTAGTAATGCTACGTAATATTAATTTCTTGAATCTTAATAACCGTAATCATTTTGAAAAGGTGGATGGTGGCAGACGAGAATCAACTGCGAAGTCAGGCACCAAGTCTTTGACAAGCAACAAGGAAACATATAAAGGCTTGTTTTCATTTTTGGCACATTCTTAGGGCAAATTATTTGGGCCAATGGCCCCCGCCCTTGTTTTCAGAATTTCAGAACAATACTCATGGGAGGAGGTCCAAAGCTTATGTAGATTTTAGAATAAACTTTTCCTTCTTTTATATAAAACGATGCAGCATCCGACCCGACCCATGATTTAATGAAATGGCATCATAACCCGATCATTAAATCCTGACTAGTATACATGTCTTCATTCCCCCCCCCCCCCGAATATTTTGGAGCGCTAAAGCAAAAACTATCACAGCGCTTACAAAATCACAGAATTTGAGGAGACACATGAAATACATAGACTCATATTATTAGGGCATCACAACTTTATTACTGAGGGACGAAGTAGGTTTTAATTTAAAGTGTTAATAATGGGAGAAACAGATCGTATTTTCTCATATACTTACTTGGGTATCGAGTCAGTAAGGTTAAATGATTAATCTACTCCTGGGGAGTGTTTCACAAAGATCCTAAGTAGAACTTAACACTAAGTTGGACTTAAAAAGTATGGACAGCCATTGAAGCCTTAAATTGAAATATATTCAAAAGCAAAAATTGGAATATTTTAGACTTTTCATCAATTCCTCATCAAGAACATGAAATCTCCCATGATAATAGAAAATATGAATGATTTAAATCAACATTTTATGCCTTCTGAAAAAAAATTACAAAATATTTTCAAGGATGCTAATGGCTTCCCATGAATTTTAAGTCCAACTTAGAGATAAGTTCAACTTAGGATCTTTGTGAAACACCCCCCTGGACAGCACAATCGCAAACAATTTCGAAAAATTTCTCAGGCAATATCAAGAGCAAATTGTAAATGCTCATGGGAAGCACGAAAACAAAAATTAATGGTTTTCATTCATTCTTTTGTATGATTTATTCTTCTACCGGTATGTAATTTTTATGTATACACTTGTTTTGCCGAATGAATAATAATAATAATAATAACAATAATCCTTTTCCCTCATCGATTTTTAAAATGTGCGAAAAATTACAATGACATAATACGAAATATGATCATGATTTCTATGGGATATACAACAGGGTATTGATATTTGCCATTGGGTTGGTTTCTCGAAAGCCTTTGCAATCGTTGTTTAATTGGCCTTTGTTTTATATATGATACAGCGGCCCATCCCGCCCATGCTGTGCTGAAATGGCATCATCACGTCGAGCATAAACAGAAGCAGCCATATTGGATGACTGTCGGTGTAGCCAGTGACGAAAAGGGTAAGATATCTTCAGTTCCTCGAGTATACCCGTCCAACTTTCTTTCCTCAAAGTAAAACGCCTCCATGCATGGACGTATAAACCCTTGTGATAGGTCCACCCATGATGCCTCCGAAGCCAGCACATCAGGCAATGAAAGGAGCGCAGCGGCTGAGCCTAGCTTCTTAGCTAAATATCATAGTTTATGTCATTTCACTTGTGTGTAGTGTCTATTTTTTCAAATCCCTTTTGCCATCTTTGAAAATGTTTTTTCCTTTAAAAAAAAAAATCCTATCACAAGTGAACTGCTCAACCTATTATTACAACTTTCTCCCCTCCTAGTAGAACACTCTTGAGCCAACACACCAGAAAATAATTGAAGCAGGGAGGATAAACATTGTGCCCTTTGCAAACGAGACGTTATTTCAATTATTGGGTTATTATCTGCGCTCACTGCCTGTGCTAATCGAGCCTGAGAAGACAATCAGTGCATACGCCAGTAATTCAACGCAAAGTTTGCAATGTCCGTTTTGCATTATCTCTTTTTTGTATGATAAATGGCGCTTCAAAGGTCGCACTTTTCGCTGACGCAACCTTGCGTCAAGCGAATAACAGACACCTCGTGTGCTAGCTACTGACTCCACGTAGCTACTAGCTTGCGTCATTTACTTTGTACATTCTTTGCCAATTCTTTTGGCCATCTTTGACACCATTTAAAAAATATTTGTATCACAATTATTTGTTCAAATTTCTCTCCTCCCTGCAGTGAAACGGCCCCAGGCTACCACGTCGGGTAGCAAACGAAGCCTAGAGGTTGGGCCAGACGCAGAGGCGACATTGGAAGGCATCAAGCTGAATTTCCAGAAGACGCAGAAGACGTTGGCTCGAGAAGCCTTGCAGGATCTTGAACGACTCGATAGGTAACAAGAACTATGTTCATAATTGAAACGATGTAGTATGAACGTTAATGAGACCATTGGATACTGTCTAAATAAGATTTTCAGGTTTTTTTTTAATTTAAAGATGTCCTCCAACCCAAGCCCCCACCCTTCTCCCCGTCCGAAATAAACCTACGTCAATGAACCTTGAAAATCCGATACACAATGAAATATACTATACGTTGCAATATTATCATCTGGTATATATATATATGTATGCAGAGTATTATAGTCGTTTAAAAAAAAGTGTGATTATTCCTTTCAAAAATGTATCTGTTTTTCATGTAAAAAGGTAGGGTAAAAACGGCCCAAAAGTGCATACAAAAATGATACCGTGTACTTGAGGTTGTTTTCTCTTCTTTGTCTTCTTCTCTCTTATATACCTCTTTCCATACGAATCACAGGGACAGACAGAGAGTCATAAAGCACAAGTTCCAGATGATTACGCAGAGTCCTATCTTTGAGAAAACCCTTCTCCATCTTCAGTCAGCCCGTGCTCATCAGGCTGGCCTCGTCATGAATATTGATACTGATGACGAGATCAAACTCTCTCCATGGTGAGCGCTAAAGTATAATTGCTTTATTTTCGATGACATTAACAAATTATTATGCCTCATAATAATAATACTTATGGTGTGTCATATCTATACATTTTGCATAACTTTCCCTTTTTTAACCATAGAAATACGTAGGCCTATACTGGATGGTTTATTTTTCAATTTTGAGTAGTCATAATTCTGCCTGACCTGGCGAATGAATCTCGACGTCCTGATCATTCGATTTACATCACCAAGTGATTGCTTGCGCTGTCTTCTTTCTCTTTCTTTTTCCGTTTCGCCAGTGACATTATGTACGCGGGAACAGGCAGTGGCAAACATAGAAAGAAGTAGAAGTGAAATCATAAAAAAATGGGGGGGGGGGGAGAGAGAAGAGAGAGAGGGGGGAGGGGAGGGGGAGACATCGCGAAAAGAAGATGATGCAATCCCTCTCACAGTCATGTGCCCTATCCCCTCAAAGGCTTTCTGGCCCTGTTCTGTCCATTTCATCACCCAGAAAGATCAGAGCAGTGCATGCTCAGGCCAGCACCTATGACACCAGTTGCCCCTCAATGGCTGAATCCTCAGTATGCAACGCCAATGCTTCTCCCTCTTTTTATCCCACCCTATTTATGTCATTTTTGTTTATTTTTGATAATTAAGGGTTTTCATAAGTATCCCTTAGGACTATATTTTCTCACTATTTACACCTTTATTCTCAGGTACATGGATCTGAAGGCGAGTGTTGAGGAGGTTTTGGGCAAGTACGACGCGGATGTAATCAGTATATTTAACACACTCTCGCATTTCTCGCTTGAAGACGGCAAATCTATTCCTAACGCAAAGGTAAATTTTCTTGCGCTCTTTCTTCTTTCTGTACTTTTATCATCATTGCTGCTCGCATATACTTGTTTGTTTGTTTGTTTGTTTTACCTGACCACTAAGTATCTTTGTAAGGTAGCATCTAGTGATGGACCGACGGCTCTTAAGTTCTCTCCGAGAGACTTGGTAATGAGGATTAATGTCTTACCAAAGGCCATGCACTAGCGCATCCCAATGGTTTCGAAACCGAAACATCCCGGTTACGAGACCACTGCTCTACCACTGAGCCATCGTAATTCCAAGGTTACATAAATACATAGGCATTAATTATAACACTAGAATTAACCTCAATTCATTATTTTAAAAGAGTTGTGCAGATGCCCTTACTATTTTGCTGTTACTTTTGAAGAGATGAAAATGTTGAGAAAGGAGGATCGTCAAAATCAAAGGGATGACACGGGCAATTCTGTTTTAAAAACTTTCGGGCAATTATGGAAATTGCCACCTTCAATTTTGTATATTAAGCCGTTTCATTCTAAAAAACTTATATTAAAACGCCAAGCTTGAATATTCCTTTTCTCTGTATCTTTATAAAATATGCATAATTGTAAAGAAGGTTGCATTTGCGTAACTGCTTTGTAAGAGAGAAGCTTTCGTAATAATTAAGCCCTTGGCCCTGTCTTATCAACAGTTGCGATTAATCGTAACTTATTTGCGATTGATATCAATCGCAACTATGTACATAAGATATAGGAGACTGCAAACTTACGATTAATTGGAGGACTTTCGGTTGATTCGGATCAATCGCAACTGTTTTTAAGACGGGGCCCTGCGCCCCATTTTACAAAACTTGTCATCAGTAACAAATGACAGTTTTTGTTTTAAGCTAGTGAAATCCTTGCTTCTGATTGGTTATCAGCAGATTTTTCACTGATGTTTGTCATTTGTCAATGAAAAAACGCTTTGTGAAACGGGTCCCAGGTCTTCAGAAATTAGTTCCATGTGGTGTTTTATAGTCGGCCTACTAAGGAATTATATAGGTATGAGAGAGAGAGAGACATAGGGAAAAGGGACAATAGAAAGTTATTATGTTGTTGTTTATTCGTTCTTTTACATGCTGAACTAATCATTATGTCAATTTGGGAGGATCGTGTCTTAAAATTTCCTGCTTTCTGGAAATCACTAGTTTTCAATGTTTCGGTGCAATTCAAAAGACCGTCCCCTTAAATACGAATAATTGACATAGACAGTTAGTTGCCTCTCCACCATCTGCTATCTGTTCGCATAATTTATTTATTTATTTTGTATTTATTTTTTTACAGGAGAAGTTATGCTTACTGGTGATGTCGATGCCGGCAAGCGATCTCCTAACCATCCCCATGCAGCTCGCCATCGCCTTCGTCCTGGAAGAGATCTTCTGGGCCGCTCCCCGTGCCTTGGCCCAGTGGCTCCACCACAAGAAAGTACCCCTTATCATCGACATCGATCTGCAATCAACAACGTAGTCATCCACAGTTTCAAGCTTTTTTATAAATGCACTACAATAGTTAACGGATGACAGAAGATATAGATTCACTATGCGCGATATAAAAATTAGTATATCGATTGTTTGGTTTTAATTCAATAGAAAGTTATCAAGAACTTGTGTTTTATAGTCAGTTTTTCGATTTCCAAAGGTCAGTGCGATATTCGCACTATTCAACCCCCAAAAAATCGAAGAATATCAAGGGAAATTTCTTCGGCATTATGTATTACATTTAGGAACTCTAAATATTTAAGAAACGAGGCTATATAGGCTAGTTTTGTAGAAGTTAACCATTGTTCGTTATACAATACTTCGGGGCAATCAAGGTATCAAATTCAAACGGAAACCGGTTCAATGTTTTGACAGGAATTCCTATACTCAGGGAGCGAAATTGCACCACAGAAATTGAAGAGGAATAGGACCGCATTCCACCCTGCTTAAGCACTTTATTAATCATGAGCGATCAATCAATATTTTTATAAGACCAGAGACTTTATTTAGAGTGTATACAAAAAAAAAAAAATCGATGTTTGTAAGCTTAGGATACATAATGTCGTGTCATGTGATAACATTAGAGGCTAACAACAAAATAAGAGTCATGTTTTGAAATCTTTGTCCAAATACAATTTTAAAGACTTTATTTGACTTTGCTAATAATGTAGGACCGCTTTTGAAGTATATTTAATTGCGATTTTACTCCAAGGAATTGATCTGCTTGTCCATCTAGAGAATATTGTTATTATGATTATGTATGAAATTATAAAAAAAATATTTGAACGAGCATGTATCTTTTGTTGTTATTGCTTGCCTGTCACCACAATCAATCAATCTGTCAATCAATCAATAGGCCTAAACAAATCAATCAATCAACTAACCTGCCAATGAATGAAGGAATGGATCAACAAATCAATCAAGCAATCAATCCGTCAACCAATCATTCAATCAATCATCCAATTAATTCATTAATCAATCAATCTGTCAACAAATTAATTTGTCAATCACTGATTGGAATCAAACAAATTGATGTTGCACATTAAATTTTACCTGTAACAATATCCATTCCTAACAGGTAAACTCATTAGTTGCAATCTCATTCGAAGACTGAAAAAATATAATCACCAATATTAAATGATAATATTTGTAGCACAGCAGAATTTTATTCACGACACAAAAATAGAACTTTTGAACTTTACACATTTTTTTTCTACAATGAAATTCCCTCGACCTCTCTGAGTAATTTGTACAAAGAAGTCAGCAATAAAGACAAAATATTTTCATAACTCATAACCGAGTCGCAGCAGTGAAATGTACATCATCTACACTCCTCAACTCAAGACAATTGTCTCACAAATTCATGCAATATTACATTTAAAATACTCTTTAAAAAGAATTAATATCACCATTCTTGCTCACGAAAAACAAAGTAAAAAGGAATGTGCAGTGCAATTTTATGTGCAACAAGTCATATTTTTTCCAATTAATTCAGAATTTGTGCAATCAAATCTGTTTCAATCAAAATCTTTAGTACACATATATACATCAATTATATCCCGACTTAAAAATTTATTTTTGGTTAATTTTCATGATCAATACCAATGACCTATAATTGGCATTTAATAAATTTCATTCCATAACAGATATCAAATATAAAGTAATGTTTGGCATACCACCAATGTATTTTAGAAAATACAAAATCTCTCAACATTGATAAGTCTATTTAATACAGGCAATTATGAAGAAGAAAAATCCCTCTTCAGTCACAAAGATCAAGTACTATCCTGACTATTTCCTTCTCAATTCAAGTATCCTTGTTATACAAGGCTGTTTATGTTCTTCCATATATGATATGATATACAGAGTACTGTTAGTGTTACACATAGTGCCATTTATTTTAGGAAATATAAATCTCCTTCACATTGAATGACACTTATTCAAACAAAACTGAAAAAGCTGCTAAATATCAAATATAGATAGCAATTATATATACGATTAACATTTTGATAAGTAAACCCGTACATGTATCTGTCAATTCGTGCATTATGCATGATGCATGAATTTGCATATGAATTTGCATATGACACAGTAAAAGAAGAGAAGAAGTGGGAAACCTGACATTCATTTACCCCATCATGTCTGATCATTATAATCTCCCTTGATTTTGATATTTAATACAAGATTCAGAACTATGGCTATGTTTCAGAGTACCGGTATGAGGTAGAGATGTGCTAAGAATTTCACAAACAAAAAGAAAATGTGTATATTCTTCTTCAAACTATTCCCATTTGAATACATGTACAGGTATATTTACTAATGATGAATAGAATCATGCACACAAAGGCAAAGTAAACTTGAATCCTCATTTTTCATGTGGATTTTTTTAGCACATTGAACTTTGAGGTCAATTACATCAGAAGTTTCTTTGGTAAATTTTAATAAGTCATTTAAGATAAGGAGCTGAAAGAAAAATAGAAAAAAGTGAGCAGGGACAAGAAACCAGGGACCTGCGGTTTCACAAAGCCTTTTTCCAATGACAAATGACAAAAATCAGTGAAAAATCTGATTATAACTAATCAGAAGCAAGGATTTCACTAGCTTGCAACAAAAACTGTCATTTGTCACTGATGACAAGTTTTGTTTAATAGGGCCCAGAAATCAAATTCACATGGCCTAATAACTGAATTATGTAAGAAGTGACAATGTTTCAAAGATATTTTTTTGTGATATATGTGTTCAAAGGGACACACCAAATATACACTTAACCTTGTCATACTTATTTCCATTGCAAGCTTTACTTATTAACTCTTTCCTTGCTTCTGTCGTCTTATGTAACAAATGTGGACTGACATGTTTGACATTTGTCACAGTGTACACGTTTATGTACCAAATAGTCCTAACGATGTGGCGGTCTACAGTTTTGATCCAAAGCAGATTCAAGAGTCAAAAGAACAAGGAAGAAAAATAAAT
The DNA here is from genome assembly GCA_035222895.1 of Strongylocentrotus droebachiensis. Classification (NCBI taxonomy): domain Eukaryota; kingdom Metazoa; phylum Echinodermata; class Echinoidea; order Camarodonta; family Strongylocentrotidae; genus Strongylocentrotus; species Strongylocentrotus droebachiensis. The sequence continues at coordinate 206,880 of JAVYIG010001506.1, read as the reverse complement.
AATTATGTAATGAATCCAAGGAAATAAAACACACACATGTAAACGGGAATGAAAATAATCATAAGTAGTGAATTCAGTCTGATATGTAGGAGGTTATTTATATACCTTACAAAATGAATGAGGAAAGTTTCATGTGTTTGGCAAGTTACATTAGGTTTGATGTCGGTCACATATCAGAGTCCCTCCATCTCAACAACTATTTCAAGAAGATGGACGAATATAAGATTATCAGCCTGTAATCCTGTGGTCCATAAATCTGAAGCCACATATTTACTTCATGTATTTCAGAGGATTTTTTTACTAGCATGTAAAAAATATCAACATTTCATATTCCTATATCTTTTGCCCCTGTTTGATAAGGTTTTCTAGCATTTCATTTGAAAACAAAATTCCTTGTCTTTTCCCGACCTTTGTCCTAATGGAGTTTCAATTCCAGGATCTTTCTTTCCATTTTGATAGGTTAAAAGCATATAAAAATAATGCCTCCGCAACGAACACTTTACCACTGTTACACATAAAACAACGACAAAAGATGAAAAGAAATTCAGAAGAGTGAGATTATTATCTTTTGTTTTTCCTTTCGTTCAGTGGATTATATGGATTGTTCATGAGCAAGGACACCTATCGCAAGGATGTTGAAAATATACATGTATGACAGTCTCCAGGCCAAAATAAGTCATTATATGAAATGAAAACAAAAATAACATTGCAATGAAAAAAAAGCTTTAAGTACAATTACAATATACACAAGGCTGCAAATTGGGTTCCAAATCATGTTACATCCATACAAATTGAAAACATGATACATCACATTGAGAATTTCTTAACAACTGACCATTCACTGCGCAGTATGATATTCATGAATGTAATTTGGTTCATTGTGTTTCTACAGGATACCCAGACAATAGCGGTCTTGTCTACCAGGAATAGACCTGGGACCTGTTTCACAAAGCCTTTTTACAATGACAAATGACAAAAATCAGTGACAAATCTGCTGATAACCAATCAGAAGCAAGGATTTCAGTAGCTTATAACAAAATCTGTCACATGTCAATGATGACAAGTTTTGTGAAATGGGGCCCTGGAGGTAAACGGTTATCAGTCCGTTTCTACAAAAGGCAGTTAACGAACTGTAGCGGGTTCACTGTATGTCTGGTAAGTGGGTGCAATGTGCAGGAACGCATTTAATTGTATCACATGACCTAAATGCTAACACTATTTAGGTGGATACGTTTCCATAGAACTGAAGAGGCGAGCACACCGTTGGAAACTCTGGATAATTTCAATCTGATAATGGAGTATTTCTACAGAAGCGTTTACCTGGGAAAGTTTTTAAAAGTATGGAAAGTTAACAGTATTTGGAATCCGGTAGAAATACGATGAGTGTGCTTTTAGACTATACAAATCCCACAGAAAAACATGTATGTACCAACCGCATGATTACAATTAATACTGGTCTTTGCATTTATTACATATGTACAAACTTAGCAGTTTACCAATTTAATTAGCTTTCTCAAAAATGAACATTGAAGCTTGAACATTATAGGCATGATTCCTGAGAAGTGACAACAACTTGTAGAACCTTCACATATTTGATATAAATATGCCAATTGCTATTTTATCTGGAACTCTGTGCTCCAGCTTAAAATGAATATTGATTATTTAATTTTACCACAAGTCTTCTTATTAATCACAAACTTGCATTGTGTTTCTATTATGTAAGGAATTGTGATGAATTATCAAACTAAATTATTCAAGTCAGTGCTCAGGATTACATCCTAAAGCAGTTGCAACTGATCAAGTAGATCACAACTTGATATCAACCGCAACTCTGAAAGTTAAGAGAATTAGAGTGTGCCAGTTTGCAACTGATGGGAGAACTTTCAATACCCCCATGGCCCTGTTACTAAAAAAAATTGGCTTACAATTAATCATTAAAATCCATTGTTTCTCCAATCTTGCTGCTAACAATTGTATCTTACCATGCATTGCGTCTATCCGTAACATAAAATAAATTGCAACTATATTTTATAAAAGTATAATAGATTATAAGAGATCAGATTAATTTGGGGGGAGAAAAATGTTAAAGGGCCTAGATCAATTGCAATCTTGATTTATAAGACATAACTATCTCTTACTGTATGCATATATAGGGGTGAATGATCCCCTTTATAATTGCCTGTTAGCACATGTAGTAGTCTTCGTTTATTAGGGTTTGTTCAGAAATGATGCGTTGAACCGCCGCAAAAAAGCCGCCACGTATTTGTTATACCTACATGTAAATGAATGAAAACAGCGCGCAACAAGTACTTGCATGTATTTGCTGAACTCTGTTTTACAAGATACAGAAATATGACGCATATCACACTTGATGTCATTATTTTTTTTTAAACAGTGGTTTTGCCGCATATCTGAACGGGCCTTTAACGAGGGGTTCTGGATCAGACCGGTTCTATCAGTCAAGCTCCGAGTCCAGATCGGGCTGGTTCTCGGCGATATCCATGATGGTTTGAAGAGCATCCATGAATCTCCAGACGTCCATATAGTTACAGTACAGGGGAGCCGGAGCAATGCGAATCACGTTGGGCTTCCTCTCATCGCACTGATGAAATAAATGGACAAAGACAAAAACTAGTAAGAATAGCGAGAAGACTATTATGAAAGTTCATCTGCACTGGTGATATTTATATGTTTGAGGTTTAAAGGTATAGACCAGTTCTGGTCATGCCATTACATTGTGAAATAAACGTTGTGGAATCGATCAGAAAAGGTTGATCATCTAGCATATAAGTATTGGTGTGTACTGCAAGGTTTTGGAATCATCAAAATGATTAGAAATTTGGCCCAGTCGTGGTAAAGTTTCAAGAACTGTACACAGAAAGATGTATATGGGACTACGCAATAAATTATTATATCTATCCGGCCTGTATAGATATAATAATTTACCAAATATATCAATTAGTAGATGGTCTCCCGGCAACATTTGTATGATCACGTATTAGTCAAAACATATTCTCTCACATGATTGGTAATAAGAGCTTCCATTTCATTTTTTTAGAGGGGGGTGTTTTCAAAACTGATCTTTACCTTTAACCTTTTGATCACAATACAAAAAACAATATTGTCAAAAGACTGTTAGCTGTTGAGCTACAGCCTTCGTCAGCGGTCACCGGTGTGACCCACCTGGACCTTTCCAACGCGATGGTCAATAATAATGATTACCGTATATAGTCTGTTCAGAACCAGAAGGGTGTTGAAGTATATGAATTAATGCTGTCTGGCTTCATGAAATAATATTGTTGTGTCTATATGAAGCCAGTGTAATAATAGTTTCAGCACTTTTATCCCCATGAAAAAGCACTTTATTAATCCAACTATTATTATCATTACCATAATTAAATCAATGTATTCCAAGAAGAATGATTTCCTTATATATTACTCTGGATTCAGCTCGGTGGTCATTATGAGTTGACTACCGGTAAACATTTCCAGGAATACAAACTTGCAAATCAAGGCAATTGGTCGATGACATCACACCTCCCCCCTACAATGCAGCTGTACATAGAATTTCAGGAGATCAAGAAAACTGTTTACTGTTAAATACAGGCACTGATGACCTTCCATTCATAGGTTGCTTGTAACACTATTTTTGCAGATGTGCATTCATACACAGGTTTATCAGAACATCAAAATTTGACCTTAGCTGCACAATTAATTATTCATGTGACAGGATGTGCTGGAAACCGATCAACACATCAAAGTATTGGTGTGTACTGCATGGTTCTGGAGTCATCAAAATGTTAAGAAGTTTGGCCCAGTCTTGGTAAAGTTTATACAAGCACTGTACACAGAAAGATGTATATGGGACTACACATCAGTCACCAACGATATCTTCGCTGACCACTTACTACTATGCCTCTCTTGGTCATCTCGCTGTGGATCCTCTTGATCGGAATGGAGAAGTAGAGGGACAGTTGGGCGCCCCTCTCCTCGGGGTTGGACGGGGTCAGGATGGTGATGAACTCCTTGCTCTTCCGATGGGCGCTGTTCTTGCCAAAGTGGTGACCCAAAAGGTAATCCAGGTACCCCGTCAGGACCATCGACTTGGCGCGCAGCTCGGTCATGCTGGTCATACGGAACACCTACACGACAAGGAAATGTAGGATAATCTTCAGTTTAAGTAGCAAAAGTGGGGACTTGAAATGGAACATGTGACGCGTATTCTTGTATTACTCCACCAGTACAGCAAAAGGCACATTTTGCCAGCTATTCTGATGTTCTGGGACCTGTTTCACAAAACTATTCATCAGCGACAAATGACAGTATTTGTTATAAGCTACTGAAATCCTGACTTCTGATTGGTTTTCAGCAGGTTTGTCACTGATTTTTGTAATTTGTCATTGAAAAAAGGCTTTGTGAAACGGGTCCCAGTTCATCGATTCCAAGGAATTTGAATCTAAATACCGGTATCTAAAAACAAATCTGAAATCAAAGTTAAAGATCCTTTCTGGCCTAAACACCACAGCAGCTAATAGGATGTGTTTAACTACCTGTCTATTTCACCACTAAAGAAACCTGATCAAATGTTTGTTGCTGTGTTGTTGTTGTGTTTTTTGGGGGAGCATAACAAAGACTGTATTTAGGCCTTTATTTATTTTAATGAATGATGGCATAGTAGTATTGTTTCTCAATAGTTAAGTTATACTCTTTTTTTTTTTTTACATAGATGGATGACAAGAAAAACTGGAGTGTGTAAAACCATCATGGAATACTCAACAATGATGCAAACATTGAGAGAAAAGAGAGATAGAGAACAAACAAATAGGGATTTCACTGAATGCAATCATTTTAAAAATGAAAAAAAAAAAAAAAAATTACAGACAATTATTGTTGTATTTATTTTGCCAATAAAATGGAGTGCATCAGTGATTAACATAGAACTACATTATCTTTCAGTACATTTTGAGAAAAAGTGCATGAAAACGGGATTTGAATTGTAACAGGCAACAGAAATATGAAACCATTTGACAATTTTCAGATGTGACCCTTTGGATATTTAATACAACTCAATAGTGTAAAATATTTTTCATTTGGAACCATTAAAAAAGTGATTTAGGCATAAACTATACTTACATCTAGACTTGCTCTCAAAGGACACGTAGCAAAGATGGAGGGGTTGCTAATGCGATAGCCAGCAATGCCTGGGGATAACTCCAGCTCTATGCAAAAGGAAAAAACAACATCAGAAAATAAGATATGTATATACATTGCAGTCCAATTTAGGAGGAGTCAGCATTTTACACCTAGATTACCCCCATATCAAATGAAATCACCTATGAATTTGAGATGCAATTTGTATTCCAGGCACAGGATGAAAATGTAGTATGTTACACCAATTACATGTTGGTAATGTTTTTTCAATATCAATTCCGCACGAAACAAACTGAACCCAATTTCTGATGATCTTAATACTATAGACCTCAAAGGCCACTTTAAAGATACTATCTGCACATGTGCATGTAATTCTGGGAAGAGGTGAAAAATAATTTGTGAGCAGTATCATTGTTATTATGCAAGGGTGGAAGAACATCAGATAAAACATGTTCCCTGAAAAGCATGGCTCTTCAAATGCCTTTAAATTCTAAATATGGCATGTAACATTGTAAAAATCGGGACGGATTTTTACGCCACGTGTTTGTGTAGTCCCAAGTAGTTTGTGTAGTTCAAGTTTCAAGTTTCAACCATTTATAACACATCTTTTAAATTGCAGATACAATGTACTGCATAAGTTGCTCCATATGCTTTTGGGTGTTTGAGCTGTCTCAAAATAATAGACCATTTTTGTAAAGTAATCAAATGCACAAGTAACAAATTATTTCATTCACCTGTTAAGAATAATTGTATTTCAATAGTCAGAATGCAAATAAGCAGTAATGTTTGTCCTTCCTATGACAATTGATGTATGTAATTTGAATTCTGACTATTGAAATACAATCATAATTGTAACAGGTGAATCAAATAGTTCATATCAAGGCACTTCACTAACGAGTATACAATAAATTAGGTTACGATACAAAAATGGCCTATTGTACATCAATTTAATATGCCTGAACAGCTACATGTATTTTTTATTATAATTTTTTTTTTTTTTTTTTTTTTGGGGGGGGGTCTCACAATGGATCCGCAAGGGCAGGGGGAGGGGGTATTTTCAACATGACTTTGACAACAATTTGATACAGGCTTTAGAATATAGCAATGTAAATGAGTAAATATATTTAAAAGTAAAAGGTCATATGTGCATACATTGCACATGTAAGAAGTGCAATAGGTGCTGGGCAAAACAAGAGCACATTCAATACTTAATCAGAAGTAAAGAAAGACATACCGCTAGTCAGCCGAGAGCAAGAAGGATTTTGCACCTTCACTTGATGATATTAAAGGTAATACAAAGTTTTGGTATGGGGTCATGAATTTGGTTCAAATTAACATATTGGAAGCATATGCGATCATACAACATTCAGTGATCATTGTCGCGGTTGAAATCGAGTCTAAAGTTATGAAATTGTAAATAATATACTCTTTATGTTGTATAGCTCCCTCTCAAGGCCAATATATTAATTAAGCTGCAAAACAATGTTTCTTGACTTAAATCGACCGATTAGTTATTCCCGTTTGGAAATTATATATTACAACTACATATTCTGAGATTTTCATGGTCGCAGCTACCATTGTACGGTCGTAGGCGCTATTTGAAATTTATCAAAATTACCGGTAAAAAAAAATTATATTCAATTTTTCTCGAAAACAGAAGTGTTTTAGGGGCTAAATTTTCTCATGCTTATAATACATCCACAGGGGCATCCAAATATATCAAAATTGTAAAGAATCCCTATCCACCCAATTTTCAAAATTTCCCAAAACTTTGTATTACCTTTAAAGACCCTTTACTATAAAAAAAAAAAAAACCTTTATATCAATGGAATGCTAAACGAACATAAAATAAAAATATGAAGGAATGTTAAATATTTTCCCTTTCAGTAATTGCATAAAAGCAATTTAAAACCTCATTTTCCGCACCCCTCCAACTTATTGGTTGACTGGGGTCAAATTTGCTGCAGTTACCGTGGCAACATAAATTGTGCACCCAATCGCCTCGCCTATATAGCTGAGGCGATCAGCCATGCTTAGTTAATGCAGGCATTGTGATTATGCATACTCAACATAAGATGATGTCATCAAGTCGATAGCTAGTATTTAGGTCGACAACTTCCCATTTTCAAAGGTTTGGAATTCAAATTTTCAGACAGCCGTTACTCCTCCGACAGATACTACAATAGCATACAAATTGATATTATCTTAATCTATGGCTTATAAGTTTTCTGCTTATAAAATTCATTTACCGGTACTTCCTTCTTCACCTGAACATGGTCTTTAAATTTGAACAAAAACTTTGACTACAAATACGATCAAACTTTTAACCACAGTGACATAAGAAAAGCAAGCAACGCTTTTAATATTAAAAAATGGCAACTATTTGCTATCTGTATCAAAGTGCATAAAATGTACACAGCTACATTAAAGACAATGCAAGCAATGGATCAAGACACACAGAAAAGTTTGAGTGCATACTAATGATTTTCTGACCTTCACAGTGCACAAAAACAACAGACGTAAAAGCTTTTGACCATCTAGTGATTACACTTCAGCCAATAAGATAGGTGATTATACAAATACTCCATTTTATGTAAGTGGTGCTTGTACGCTAACCAATCAAGACTGTATATACAACTGTACTTGTGGCACTTTGGTGTAAAAAATGGGCATGCACTCCCTGTATTTAAACATACACGTACATGCACAGTTTGACTCTTTCGACTTTTTAAACGTTTTTTACAACATAAAAACGTTTATATTTACTGGATGGTAAGACATGGCAGTATCCTGGCCCTGTCCCTATGTAAGGCGGGCATGACGGATTGGACACTTTAAATGGAGAGCTATTCGCTTTATTAGGGTAAAAATAAAAAATAAATAAAAAAGGAAATAGGTAATAAAGGACAAAGACAGTCAAGTATCAAGAATTGTAATGGTGTGACACTATGAACATGACGGACAAAGAAAGCGGACAAAATATACAGTTCCTCATTCTACTCTCAACAATTGCTGTGGTAGACAAAGGAACATCCTTCAATGCTATTGTGTAAAAATGTGTAAAACAGGTGTCACATGCATATTTACCTGTTCTACACATTTTTACATAATAGCAGTGAAGGATGTTCCTTTGTCTACCACAGCAATTGTTGTGGGTAGAATGAGGAACTGTATATTTTGTCCGCTTTCTTTGTCCGTCACGTTCATAGTGTGATCATCCCCAGTAACTGGATTTATTTATGTTACTTGCTTACTTATGTAACAGCTTCATTTCCTGTGGAGCACCGTTTTCCATATGGAAAAAAATACTTCAAATACTTTGTGTCTGTGTGTACCGTACGTCACATGCATCAATGTCAATGAATGCAATTCCAAACACATGCATGTACGGTATATATGCACAATGTGTATGCATCATGAGCTGAAAATGCAAGTAACTCCATGATATTAAACATCTACACAAACTCCAGAAATCCCAAATTGCCACCAGTGTGATGCAGGAAAAATGCATACATGTAGATGAAACCATAGATTAATAATAAAGCCTCCAATTTGTCTATAATTTATACACACTCGTACATGTACTATATCTCATTCACATATCCAATGCTTTTGAAGTAAATGTTCAAAAGCTTAATTCTAAACTCACCATTATTCATTTGAAACCTGCTCTTAAATTTGTGGCCCCACCATCCAACTAATCTGAAATATCAAATATATCAAATAGAAAATGTATTCTCCATTTCACATAGAAAGAATAAAAGAAGATGAATTGAATATCAGTGTGTCTGCAATGTTTCCAATTACATTTAAATAACAACAACAACAATAAACTAGACATATAATACTTGTTTGGAACAAGTATAGGTGGGCTGGTCAACTAAAATTTGAGACAAAATAGAGCAAAAATAAGCGACATACTGCTTACAAATTCTTAAAAAACAATATCATGTAGATTCATAATGTGAACTAAATTCACCTTCTATAGGCATAACACGCAAATTATGAAGTTTTTGACATGAGGCCTTTAATCAAAATTTTCACTATGATGACGTCATCAAAATGAAAAATGGTTATCACTGCGCTTGTAGAGAATTGTCTTAGCTACAATATATCGAAATTTTGAAGAAAATTGATCAATATTTACAGAGATACAATCAATTTTACATAAATATGCTGACGTCATAATATGCAAATTCGTATTTTGAGTTCCAAGGCCATTGTGATGATGTCACGATACACTTAATGGCCGAATGAGACATGGAATCATATTTCCGACTCATACTCTATCTAAATATGAAAAAAAATTGAGGATCCCGGTGCATTCAAAAGAGCTATAACGGATTTTGTATAGGCATGTTTTTGCCCATATATGCTATGTATCAAAAGAGCTCGCGCGCACTGACATTTATCTTGAATTTACGCTCATCTTGTTAATAATGGTCATAAAGAGATAAACATGGTATCAAATTCCTTGAAAAGTATGAGAAATATCATGAAAGAAAAAAAAATGGCAATTCTATGTTTTGTAATGGTGTTACGCGCGAAAACGCGCGTGCATGCTCGTACGCGCGATTTTTTATAAAATGCTTAAAATGACCTGAAACGTATGCAAAATAAATTTGAGACGATTTTGAGCATTTAAAAATTTTGCGCGCGCACTGACGCGCGGACGTACGCGCACGCGCGCGTTTTTTGACCTGAAATTGACTGGACTGATATTGACCTTGATCATAATAAATATGAATGAGAAATGACTTTTCGTTATGAAGATATGATCATGAGTTAATTTTCACAAAATGGCGCCTAGATGACGTCATCAGTCAAGGTCAAGGTTGAAAACATTACTTTGTTTTGTTCATATGCCTATACATATGTGTGCCAAATTTCAAGGCATTTGATTGTGCCAAATTTCAAGGCATTTGATTGAGCCATTTTCAAGTTACCTTGTTCACAAAAAAGTGGGTAGAATTAAGAAAAATAAATAATAAATAAATAATAAATAAAGGCGATTTTAACAAAAATATAAGGTGGTCTGTATTAGATACAGCCCACCTGATAATAATAATAATGATAATAATAATGATAATAATAATAGTAATAATATTCATACTGATAATTCAAAATTCAAATAGCCCATCATACTCAAGAAGTCTCTGTATGTGCATTTCTACCTGCAAATGCCTTTTAACCACTACACTACACATATTCTACTGTCAATCTTCAATAATTTATTTGTTTGTCATGAGGAATTTGGGGAAATAAATGAGATTTTCATGATTTTAACGCTTTACCTGCTTTGATCAACTAATGGGACAAGCAGTGGAACGTCGATGCATAGCTAATAAAGAATCAAAGTTTACCAATTGCCTAAAACTACAATTTGTGTACAGCTAGTATGTATAAACTCAATCTTTAAAAAAAGACTTTCACTGGCATTCTACGGTCTAAAGGTTTAATAATCAGAGTATGAAGAAAGTAAAGAAAAACATATAACACTGCATTATTCTATAAAGCGAGTTTGTCAAATAGTCTACTCATAAGTCGTTTTTCTGTTGATTGTAAAACTGCGTTTCAAATTGTATTGTGTATTATTACGTAGAACTTCTGACACACAGAGCACAATTTAATGTTGTGATTACAGTACATTTTAAGCATGATTGCGACACAGAATAGGGCATCCTAGCTTTCCGGCCATACATGTACCTTCCATGCATCCACATAATGAGCTGAAACCATACAAGAACATGTCCATTTTTTACAACTAAACTATTAAGGCTGGTAAAGGCTTTCTAGATGATGTAATCACAGAATATGGAGCAACAGGGTATGAAACGCTGAAACGGATGGCTCAAGACCGAGGAACTTGGAGATACACTGGCTTCCTGTCCGCCAACGCATCATCTTCAAAGTCATTCTTCTCGTCTATCAAGCTCTTCACTGCACTGCACCCTCATACATACAAGACCTAGTACATCTCTATGAACCACCAACACGACTCCACTCTGCTCACACCCAACTTCTTTGCATCCTACGTTCACGGCACTCCTGGGGAAGGCGATTATTTTCAAGTTCTGGCCCTGAACTGTGGAACTCACTCCCTCCTCACCTCCGAAATGAGAACTCCTACTCACAGTTCAAGTCTTTGTTAAAAACGTTTCTGTTCTCAACATATTAGTTTGTTTAATTATGTCTTACATTGTACTACCCTTATATAACTTGTATTACTGTAATATGCATTGTATTGTATTGTATTATTGTATTATTGCAAATTATGTCCTGAATTACCTGGTATGTTAAACTGTAACTTATATGTATTTTACTTTCTTTCTTGAATTACTTGCCCACAATTATACAACTTCCACACAACTGCGCCAGGAGTCATTTTTGACAGACATGGCGCATTATAAATGTTCACTATTATTATTATTATTATTATATAGAAATTTAATTGGGTCACTGAACCTGTCATAAACTGACAGATCACTATTGATGATGAAACTATTATGTGACTTGACACAGCTTACCCCTTTTGCGAGATGTTGAAAACAGCATCATTTATTTGTTATTTTCTGTAAAACAGGAATCAAATATGTGCCCCTACATTTTTTTATTTTTTTTAAAACTGCAGTTTAATATGTACCCCAAAATCTTTTAAAGCTACCTTACTACTCTACACAGAGAGAGATGCGACAAAATTGGCAACAATAGTCAAATTTGACTATTGGCCATTTATAATATCAAACGAAGAAGAAGATGACACATACTTGGGTTCCATGGTGTGAGCCAGTTTAGAATGAAGAAAAGCACCGCCATGGCTTCCAGCGCCAGAATTCAGATACTGAAACAAAGAAGCATTCAAAGTGTTCATTCTTTTAAAACTACAACAAAGGTATAATCAGCTCATCTACTCTCTTCACATAATGAACTAATTGTATATTAAAGGGAAAATTCAACCTTGATAGCAACCTACTCTAGAGTAAAGCAGACAAATCAAACAAGTAGAATGGTGAAAGTTTGAATGAAATTGTACAAAAAGTTGTATTCACTATACGTGTGGGTTCTTCAAATTGGCTAAATCACTAATGTCTCAACTTTCCAGTTTTTTCCTACACACAAAATTACTAAATTTCATTTGTTCAATAATGTATGACTTAGGAGGGTCTGTTCTCCTATGATAATATGCTAAAATTTCACAATATGTTGCCTGAGCTAGAATCGTAATGCTCAAGTTGAAGAAGAGAGCTATAAGGTTCTACCACGAGGGGAAGAACCCATTAATATTCCTATTATTTCTATCACATTCACCATTTATCAAAAATAGTGCGCTGCAGCTGGACATCCTAATGTTCAGGATCTTTTTGGTTCCGGTCAGTTCTGTATTTCTTTTGTTCCTTTTCTTTTGCCATAAAAAGGTGTGGTTAATTGTTTGGTAACTTCGCAAAAGGTACTGACAAAGTAGCAGAGCTTTACAATCATCTGGGCATCGTTTCATGAAACCGTCATAAGAACAGGTTCACCGACAACGCGTGTTGAATTCAAAACACGCGTTTCAAAGGGCTGTCGGTAAACTAGTACTTACGACTGTTCTGGCAAAGTAGCAGAGCTATACAATCATCTGGGAACCGGATCACGAACTGTCATAAAGAACAACTTCACAGACATTACACGCATTTCAAAGGGGCTGTCGGCGAACTGGTACCTACAACGGTTTCGTGAAACGGTGCCCAGTATTATCGTCTGCTGAAGAGCAAAGAGTGACTTACCTTGTAAGTACAAAAGACTGCAAAGTCTACCTCCCAGTCATGGAGGTGAAGCTCGACATTACCCACCGCATGAGCTAGATCAAAGCCAACATAACAACCCTGTGTAAACAAAGAGAAATGAAATACAAATATATTTGAGTGTGGGCATTAGTAAGGATTGTTCACAAAATTTGTATCTTTGGGGTAGTCTAGACATCCAAAGGTAGTAGCATAACAAGTTTGGATGCTTTTTAAGGTACTGAGGATAGATCATGATACAGCCCAAACACACGATGTGTTTTATTTATTAAACGGTATTGAGGATCTTTGTCACTTGATGAATTATCCTCATATCATATTTCATTGCTGTAGAATCAATTTACAAAGTTTGACCTAGACGATTAACCGACTGGTCATAAAAAAATGCAAATAATCGGTCATCAGAAAGTGCTAATGATGGGTCATTAGAAAGTGAAAATGACCAGTTACGCCATGGGCAAAAGGAAAACTCACAGAGAATCAACTGAGAAACAACTTACAAAGTTTGATCTACACGACTGACTGACTGGTCGTAAAAGAATGCTAATGACCAGTCGTTAGAAAGTACTAATGACCAGTTACACGTCAGGCAAATGGAAAACCCACAGAGACATGTATTACAGAGATCCATAATGTAAGAGATATATAAAGAGAGACTCATAAAATAATACGAGGTACAGAGAAGGTGAGAAAAAGAGAAAAAATAAAAAAATAAAGAGGAAGATGCAGGTGAAAAATAAGCAACAACAAACTCAAAAATGTGGGGGGGACAGAGATGGGTGAGGAAGAGCATTTAAAACAATTCTTTTTTTAATATTTGAAAATCTGAGGTTAATAATACCTTTTCGTCTGAATCTCTTTGGTTCATTGAAAATGCAAAATGTGGATTCCAACAGACAATCTTACTAAATATTCCACCCATTTATAAATCCTATCCCATAATTGCAAAAAGTCATTATGGAATAGTTCTATGGTAACGAGTGAAAAGATATTTCTCATCCCTACAAGATTCTGATCTGTTTTGAGATCCAAGCAGATATGATAACCTCCAGGCAAGCATTATAGTATGCATAATATTTAAGGATTAAAAAAAAAAGAGAGAGTACATGCACCTGTTTTTCTCATACCCTGGATTGATTAAGGGTGCGTTCCAGCAATTTTTTGAAGCTAGAATCACAAACATGAATCACAAATCAAAACACCGTTAAAAAATGATTTTGCAGAATCACGATACAAAACACATCTTTTTCAGCGTTTCATGTTTGCGTTTTTAAACACTTACATGTATATTTTTACAACCGACAAAAAAAAATTGCTTGAACGCACCTGTGTTTTAAGCTAAACGTCTTTGAAAACCATGTTTCTAGGGTGAAAAAGTGTCGCTTGAATGCACCCTTAGATTTGCAAATATTTCCAGTTTGAAAGAGATGCCATATCTTTTTTTGAAGATGACATCAATAAAAAAACAAGGCCTTACTTGTATCAAACGCAATTTCAATTTATTGGCGAGGGAATTCTATGTACGTGGGTCCTTTGTATTGGCTTTGTATTCACACGTAGAAGATAAATAAGCAGCATACCAGGGGAGCGTTCCACAAAGATAAAAATCGACTCAAGTTGGACTTAATGGCAGGCCGTTCATGCCACTGTTTGCTCTCTCCATTTACTGGCATTTGTCTCTTAAGGGACGTACAAATCTCTCACAAATCTACATTTTTTTGATAATTCATTATTAATGGAAGAAATATTATCAGAAAATTATAATTTCTAATTTTATATCTAGTTCAAGAATTTTTGATGTCATAAATAGCCTACCTTAGTATAAATCCAAGTCTTAAATATGACTTACCGGTAAGTTTACAATGTAAGCAAATTTCTTTCTATGACAATAAACTATCAAAAAATTTAATTCTGTAGATTTCTGACATCCCTTGAGAGACCAACGGTAAGAACAACCAGGGGCATGAACGGCCTGCCATAGTTCAAGTCCTACTTTATAATACCGTAATTAACGTTGTATAAACCGCCCTCGTGTATTAACCGCACCCCTCTTTTTCGCCCTTTAAAAAAAAAAAAAAAAAAAAAATCATTACCTGTAATGTAAATTAAAAAACAGTAGGGGACCTAGGATAGAACCTTGTGGTACACCATGTAATGTAAAAAATGTAGAAAATTGGAGGAATTATTATTATAAACTACATATTGAGATCTATCAGAAAGATTACTTTCAAACCAAGATGACAGACAAATTTGAGTGTTGTTCTAGTTTCCGAGTGGTGAGTCAACACACCGATTACCGAGCTGGGAGACATTGCCAGGCATAGCGCCAGGTGGAGGGGAATAAAATCGAAACTTTAAAAAAAAAAAAAAAAAAATTCGGCAGCAAAAAGGTGCGGTTTATACACCGTTAATTACGTTAAACCGATCTTAGTCGACTCACTCACCTTTGCATGTCCAGCTTTAGTGATGACCGGCATGTTGAAGAGCTGACCGGTATAATACTGCAGGGCTCCGAGCAAGACGACTGCTATACTATCCCCTTCCTTCTCAATCACACTCAACACGTCCTCGGTTCTTAAATCATACTCTCCCTAAGATAAACAAATAAATTATTAATAGTAGTTGGTGCTTGTACATTGCTCGAGTCTGTCATACTTGACACCCCTTAACCCTTTCTGTAGTGGGCGGGGGGCCTGGGTGCCCCCTCTTGACATTTTCGAAGATTGCGCCGCAACCGCCAGTCAATTAGTATGCCCATGTCATCAAAAAGTGCTATACATGTAATTGCATATATCATGTACAAGCAGAAATGTGAATACAGGTTTAGATGTATTTATTCCTAAGTGGGAGATATGAATTGATATCAAATTGCTTTTATAAATTACAACTGATATCCCCCTTCTTTTCTTTTCTTCTTCCTCTTTTTTCCTTTCCTTTATCTCCTCTTTTCCTTTTTTCTTTCCCTTTCCTTTCTTCTCTCGTATTTTTTGACGGGGGGGGGGGGGTAGGTAACAGCTGGGAGGCAAGGCCCTTTCTCTTCTTTCTTTCCCTTTTTCTCCTCTTTCTCTTTCCCTTCTCTCTTTTCCTCTCTTTTTCTTTTGCGGGGGGGGGGGGGGGGGGGATGGCCAGCGGGCCCTGGCCACCCGCTGGCCACCCCTAGATCCGGGCCTGGCTATACCAACACTTACTTTTCTTGGTTCCACGCAAATAAGACTCGTTGCCGGATCATACCCGTTGAGACGTATTTGAGATTCCACCGCATACTGGGTTGGCAAAAAAACAAAACACAAAATGCTCCAATTTCAGAAATTTCATTTGTGCCAGAGGAATTTCTCTTTTGTCATCTTCTTAAAGACTCATGAATAAATTACTCCTTGCATTAAATTGCTTTACTTCATGCCGTCCCTCATTTTTACTCTGTGGCCTGTAATCATAAAAGCTTACTAACTTTTGCCGGGTTGAAGTAAAAAAGGCAGAACCGCAGTCCACTTATTTGCAATTTGTATGGAGTGCCAAGTGTCGACCTCCTCATCCCCTTTTTATAAAAAAAGCCTAATTTCTCTATAAACTAAATGAACAAAGAAAATAGTGTAAATTAGAAATCAGTTGTTAGAATTCTTTGTACTGTTTGAACTGTTTTGTATTTTTCTTAATGGTTGTAATGTGTGGTTTAATGAACATTTGGGTATTTAGGTCAACATAAGAAACGAATTGACGTTTAATATTCTATATTTTTGAAATTATTATCAAATATTGTTACAGTCCGTAAAAGTAACTTACATGATCACTTGGAAAGGCTTTTGATTCAATGAGAATTTTATGTCTTTTCTTCGTGGGCTGATAAAATGACATCTGCAAGATAATTAAACAAAGAAGAAACAAATTTAACAAATAAACAAAGCATCAAAAGGTAGAAATTGAACTGTTTTATATGATCTTTACACGATCACACAAGGATTTTTCAGCAAGAGGGGGCTATCTTGATGAAACGAATACTACACAAAAAAGTGTTCATAGCTACATACACGTATGAGGTTCAGTAACAAAACCATTTATCAATGTCTACTGCTTTTCTAAATTATTCTATGTGGGCACAAGTGGGAACTTTGAATTTAATTTTAATATAATTAATCTTGTTTTTTGGTAACATAAAAAATTGTACCTCCAACACAAAGAGAAGAACACAACCTTTCAATAACTTCATCGGCTGAACTGTTTGTAATTCAGATGAAAGTGTTTTTTGTAAGCTGAAGCAGAGAATACAATTGATTCTCTGACTAATGTACTCTGTTACTTTCAGTTTCATCATAGATAAGTACACCCCCTATGTGCACAAAGCTGTATTCATTACTTGTTATTTATTCATTAAAAAAAAAAAGCAATTCAATGGGGGGGGGGGGGGGCATGTACCCCTCTTGCCCCTGTAGCTCTGCCATTGCTTTACCTACTAATATTGAAAATATTCATGAAATAAGGAAAACACTGACAATCACAGGCGCATTCTTAACCTTTACAAGGGTTAAACATTACTCACCAATAATAGATGTAGGTTGACAGTAAGACCATTCATGATTGCTAATTCATCTTCCTTACAACCTAAAAGAGAGAAACAATTCACTCACTAGTATCAAAATAATTTTAATTAATTCATTAATTTAGTAGCTGCAGTATTAACGGGGTAATCCAACATTTGTAATGAGTTTATTTATATAAGCACAAAATTAAGGGAAATAAAATAGCGAACTTTATAAATAAATCAGACCAATTAAGAAAGTTCTGAATGTTTGAAATATGAAATCATTACATCTGTGCAAATCTCAAATTGGCAATTTAATCAGTGGATTGTGACATCTACAGTATGTGACATCACGGACAACAATGCTGTTTGTCATATCCAAAATATCATTGATTTCTGTTTCTTCTCTAAGTGCCTTCTCCCTTCAGGTACTGCTCAAATTTATGGATAACATATTATTACAGGTCCTCTAAAAAGGAAAACATACGCCAGAGTCATAATTTTTTTTTTTTTTTTTTGGGGGGGGGGGACATTTTAGTAATTTGAGTGTTGGAACATATGGAAGAGTTGTTGGCCACAACATCACAGTGAATTTACTGTTTCCACCAATTTGAAATTCCCTATGTATACATGAAGAGCTTAATTCCAAAAGGAGCTAAATCCACTTTTTATAAAAAAAAATTGAGTTATTGATATCAGAACATTGTTCACTGAAGTACCCGTCTTACAACAAAATTATTTACCCTGATTTTGGGAGCAATTATGAAAAAATGCACCTTCTAATATCACTTTTCCATAGACGCCTGTACAAAATCTGGTAAACAATTTCTTTTTTCTCTAAGTTACAAAAATAGATTTAGCTCCCTTTGGAATTGAACTCTTCATATGTACATCTATATTCTATAGTGATTACAACTTTAAAACTGCAAAAATTTCTTATTATTTGTCTGATTTTGCCCAAATATTGAAGATGATAATGATGATGTGGTTGAAAGCAAGTGTGATTATTATATTAATGATTATGATGATGAAGTTGATGAATATGATGACGATGATAATGATGATAGTAATGATGATAACAATGATAATGATAATGATGTTGATGATGATGATGATGATGATGATGATGATAATGATGATAATGATGATTATGATGAATTGATGTCTGATAGTGATGAAGAAGATTACAAGGATGATGATGTTGTCGATGATAATCGTGGTGATAATAATAATCATGATGATAATGAAGATGATGTTGATAACGATTATTATAATGACTCAATGGACAAGTGCTGGAAAAACAAACAATGTACCTGTAGCTAGAAGACTGATCTTACCTACAATATTTGACATGTCAGCAGCAAGAACTTCATCACAGAAAGCCCAAGGTATCTGACCAGTGAAATGACCGTGCACTCCCCTGAAAAAAACAATATAACAATAACAACAACAATAATTCATAATTATCGATTAAAAAGGGTAAATTACAATCATGGGATAACCAAATTTCTGTTAGTCCAATTGAAGAAAGCTGGTTATTGGAAGGGTTATAATCTGAACTTATTTGCAATTCATCAAAATAGATAGTCCCTGAATGAAGACTTTTTAGATGTTTAATAAAAGGAATAACCTTTTCAAAACGACTCAGGGTAAGAAATAAAATTATCTAAAAGTATTTAATGATTAGGGTGAGTGCGAATCCAGGTTGATCTGTGTGCAAGGTAGTGAAACAGTGTATAGAATGAAGAAAGAATATAGGTCATTAGAGCATGCAAAATAATAGAGCGACATAGTGTGCCATCACATTCACAACTCTTAGTCGCCACGGAAAGCTGAACCCAGACAATGGCAGGCAAGCCAAAATGTGTGATTGATTGGATGCCAAGACGGCACTCAGCCATTCCATGCTATTAAACAAAAGGGCTCTATTAAAGCAAAAGCAGGTTATTCAAAATCGTTATCAAGGCATAACAAGAGAGTGTGACGCCATATACCCTACAAAACTGTACAGTTTTACTCATTACTTATTTTAAACAAGTTGCATGGCTATGAGTTGAATGTCATTCTGCAAATTGTGTGCTCAAAGGTACTTTTCACAAGTTACAATCGGAAGTAATAAAAATAATAATAATAATAATATTGCCCAGTCAAAGTGGCACCTTTTGAACAGTATGTACATGTACTGCATGCTGTATCCTATTCCTAGGATCTTTAAGAAATCGATCTGGGTTGACACGCACAAAATCTTCTTTTTAAAGAACTATATTAATTTAAATGATTAATAAATATTTATAGTGTCTGCCAGATAGTATACAAAATTAATAGCTTCTCTCTCTAAAACAATTTTAGTTGGCAAGGTTCACTTTTCATATGCTGAAAATGCTAGTTTTACTTCAACCCTTTTAAAGCTCACATGTATTTTCTCAAAAATCTTAGAATACAATTAATGCATACAGAAGTAGTAGTACATGCACCTTTATAACCTGTTAGACACAATGGTATTACCTTTATCAAATATCCATTGTTCTATCTGTTGTATCTCTGGCTTATTTCATTCTTAGGGCAAAAAACAGTACTAAAATGTACATACCATTACAAGTACATTACTCAAAACACCTTTTCTACTTGTTCTAGTTAATTTATAAAATAAAAAAACGTATGGTAAATAAAATAAAAAAATACACAGAGAACATTACTATCAAAAGACTTTTATCTTCACTGATTGGAAAATGTTACAAATAAAATCTTAATATATAAACCCTAAAAGGTGTTACATGGAATGAGAAGCTGTCTATCTTAATTGGTCTAATCAGTATAACCAACAAAATAGACCTACATGTACATGTACAAGTGGTTCATAATAAACATACCGGTACATTTTCATATAGAATACAGTACACAATGGAATTGTGGAGAAGAAATAAACCTGTACTTTCTACCAGTTATCAGTATTCTAAGGCAGACACATTATATTACTATTATACACTATAAAGCAACTAAACAGGAAAAACACTTGAAATGTACATGTAAAACCTGTTAAAGTGGTAAAACAAATTCTTTCCAATATATTTACACAAGGAGGTTTGTTCACATGAAGTTAAGCTATAGAAAGATAAAGACAGCAAAAGAACGGGCATCGATCGATGGCTCTCCTCTGATATATAATTTTGATATGAATTCCAAGTGCACACAATGGTCTGCATACGTGTACATGTTATGAAAAGTATGTGTTACAAAACACCATCCACTTTTAGAATTGGATGTCAACCTAACAAAGGAATGAAGACAATCAAGAGTTCAAGACATGTATGCCCTGCATCCTTCGAGTGGTTGGTTGCTTAGCAACAGACTCAGAATCAAAGTGGTGTTTCTCGAACAGCGGAGATGGCTGATCTAAAGCCTAGAGAATTGGCGAAGCAATAGAATTATAGAATGCTCTAAATAAATCAAATAAAATCTAATTTTGTATTAAACCCAAGGCGCTGTGACATTTCCAGAACAAAGCCTGGACATACAATTTTCCGCATGAAATGTCAAAACAAAATTGACATCGGGTAGATTACTCAAATTCTACCTCAATGAGAGAAAAATGTTGATAAAACTAATACCCTTTATTTTCATATGATGTACATTTTGTAGCTTACTTCCCGACAAAAATAAAATGATATAAGGAAAAGAAAAATAATATGTTCAAGAATGATTCAACATTTGAGTGATTTTAGTAAAGTCATTATTTACATAATTTACACAAATGTACATAAACACATTTGTCCGATTGTTATAAAAGGAAAAGGCAAACTAAAGTCAAGGTTATATGAATCCCTAGAATTACAAAAACTATTGCAGTGAAATGAGCATGACTAACTTTTTTGAATAGAATTAATATCAACTGACATTTTCTTTGGAACATTCATGTTAAAGGTAATACAAAGTTTTTGTATGGGGTGATGAATTTGGTTCAAATGAACATATTGGAAGCATATGCGATACTACAATATTCAGTGATCGTTGTCGCGGTCGAAATCGACTCTAAACTTTTGCAATTGTAAATAATAAACACTTCATGTTGAATAGCTCCCTCTCAAGGTCAAGATATTAATTAAGCTATAAAACAATGTTTATTGACTAAAATCAATCGATTAGCTTTTCCCTTTCGGAAATTATATACAACAACTACATACTCTTGAGATTGTTATGGTCGCAGCTACCATTGTACGGCCGTAGGAGCTTTTTGAAATTTATCAAAATTTACTGGGAGCACCGGTAAATCTTTATATTCAATTTTTCTCGAAAGCAGAAATGTTTTAGGGGCTAAAATTTCTAGTGCTTTTAAAACATCCACAGGGGCATCCAAATATATCAAAATTGTAAAGAATCACTATCCACCCATTTTTCAAAATTTCCCAAAACTTTGTAATACCTTTAAATGAATGTCCAAACTGATATTTACATGTAGTTGGTTTTTTGAAACATCCAGAAAAATGAGAGGAACAGAATTCATAACAAAATGCTTTTACATGGTTGAATGTTGAAGCTGATTCAACCATGTAAAATCATCTTATGATACAGATACACATGTAATTAAAGATTTGAGCAAAATCCAGTTAAAAATGTAAAATATTCAAGACTAGACATACGCCTGAGTTCGTGCTCTGATCAAGCTCCCACGAGTACATCCGAATCCCTGCCAACCAATTTGAAAAATAATGAATCGGCTCACATTAAATAGAGATATTTATTTTATTACTGTCTTAATATGAGAAATATGTTTATTTATAATTTGAGTTAATATTTTCAATTAAAAGATAAAATAATATATTTTATGATGATTTAATAAAACATGCATTATACTTATAAGTATGATTGATATAGTTGGCCAATCATACATAGCGCATTTAATGGTGGCACCCAGATACATGTAGGATTGTGATGAAATTATCTTTTATAATTTGATTTATCAAAAATTGATGAACAAGATCTGAGATGTTCTTAGTGAATTCAAATGACTGATATTATATTTTTCAAATTCACGATCATAATTTTTTGACTTTAATAATAATAATAATAATATTTAATTTTTATATAGCGCTTAATACAAATGTCTCTTTCATTCTCCTTTAACCTTAATCCTCAATATTTGATGAAATATAACCTTGGCTAAATGTGAATGGAGCAAACCACCTGCTAAGATTCACAAGGAAACACATAAACACAGAGTTAACAACAGATGATACCTGTATATTTGATCATCACTCATGCACAACAACTTACACTTTAATTTGCCCCATTTTTCCAGTTTACACTTAAACACAGAGTGAACACCCTTCTGGCTCTCAACAGATGATACACTCATGCACAACAACATTTAAAGATAAACTTGAGTTCTGGTATAAAAAAGAAAATTAATTCTCACAGAATCAAACAAAACTTAAACTGAATGTTCAAGATTACAAATAAATGTCATTTGCCAAACAATTTTGGTCAAAAATGTATACTGGCTGAGTAATGGGCATAGAAAGATAAGGAAATCAAGGTAAGCTAACCCCGACACCATTTGTGTAGTCCCATCTACATCTTTCTGTGTACAGTGCTTGTTACTTTACCAAGACTGGGCCAAATTTGTTTATGAAAACACAGAGTTAACAGCCTTCTGGCTCGATCTCCACAGATGATACACTCAGGCACAACAACTTACACTTTGCCCCACTTTTCCAGCTCAGCATCCAGATAGAGTTTGAGTCCTTTGGGCTGCAGGCCAAGCGAGTTACCGCAGAAATAGATGCACTCCTCGTCTTTATCAACCAGAGATAGATCCACTAGAACAGGGAGAAGGAGGAGGAGAGCATTTAAGTATTGGAAGATCCAAATTTGATGCAATTACAATTTGTAAGCAGTGATATTAAAGGGGATCTATCACTTTATATTGTTTTGATTTGATATGATTTCTTTATCACCTTTTCATGCATACATATTTATGCACATTACCGCTATTGTGATATTGATGTTTTTAAATTTTAATTTCAGAACATGAATATGGAAAAGGTAAGAAAGTAAGTTACATGCTGAATGCATAATCTAAATAAACAAGATATGGGGGGGGGGGGGCTACAGAGTTTTACCAATACGTTATCGTGTGCCTTTGCTAAGGGAATAAAAACATACGGTACGTACATTGCCTAATACATGATAAGTACATGTATGAATTCTCAATTTAACAGTCAATGTCATATTAATATGGCACACTTAATAGAAAACAAAATGCACATCAAACAACATACCGTAGTCAAAATAGTGCATAACATGCGACCAGCTCTTAGCCAATCATTTGCTTATGAAAAGTGCAACAATTACAACTGAAACATTTGTTCTGTATATTAGGGGTTCTATGTCCCTACACTATAAAATAAAGGCTTTGAATATTATGTATAAAGAGAAATTGCAGGTTGAAATACCCTTTCACAATGTAAAAGCAACACGTGAGAACACTACTCGATGTACCCCTAATCCATACTCACTTGCAGAGAATACATGTAGGTCCCGCACGGAACCCAAGTCCCGCTTCTGTCCCATGAGCGGGATTTTATGTTATATTCCTTATGTGTAAAGCCTATAGACTCATAAGAAAAGCCGGTAAAGTTATTAATTTTTTTAAAAGTTTTATAAATTCTATTGAATACAAATTATTTGTTTAGGTTAATATTGGTACAATTTAAAGCAGGACTGCACTAGTTATAACTATTTGCACCCTCTATGTAGTAAACAACGCCTAATCGGTGCCTGTTGGTCCCCCATGATCCCATTTTTTTAATGTTAATTGAGAGCTGATTTGATGAGATAACCACCTGACAGTGACCTTAATAATAAAAATAATAATAGGCATTTCTATAGCGCCGTCTATCTAGATAATTCTATTCCGAGGCGCATTTATTATTACCCCGGGTTTAGCCTAGCTGTCGTTTATACAGCGCTCCAGCATTTCAAGGAATTAATTCCTGCCAGGTACCCATTTACATCACCTGGGTTGAGTGTGGCAAATGTAGATCAATGTCTTGCCAAAGGACATTAGTGCCGCGGCGGACCTTGCGGCGACGTATCCACTCAACCACTCGACCTCTACCTTGCAGGGAGGTCTGATCCCTCCTGGCCAACTTAGTGCAGATGGGCTTTAAGATTCACAATGGCAGTTACATTTGAAAGTACTATTTACCGTCAGGCAGTTCATTCATCTTAGGCAAGATGAATTCCTTTCTCAGCGGGGCTAGATGATCAAGCTCATCCATCTTCTTGGCAAAGCTGTCGCCGATAAGGTCCAACCCGAACCTATCGGCCTTCTCCTTCAATTCTTCCATGGGTGTTAGCCCAGCCTGGCGGTCAGTCTTCATCAGCTTCTTACGTGGTGGTGCCGCCGCGCCATTCTCAGCATTCTTAGAATTTAACGACTCCGCAACTCGCTTGTCGGCCATTGTTGGAGATGGTTCTGACTGCTGTGCCTGAGTTAATAAAAAAAAAAATGTGGCTTCAGTTTTTAAAAATACAGTTGAGTTGTGGTCATGCTAATTTGCAATGTGAAAGAAAGAAACTGTCTACAGTATATGCTATTGGAATAATCAAAATGATATGAAATTATCTCAGTCTTAAAGGAAGTCAAATGCACTGTACCAGTACATGTCACATAAAAGTTTGGTCCAAACACTTCAGCTACTTCTTGTCATTAATATGAGGACATTTGAAATGTAATCCTTTTCAGGGACATTTTGTTCATGTTTTTCCACACTAATTAATATAAAAACATTAAAAAAGCTCACAAATTATTAATCACCTTTCCCAAAACTTAGATTTTCTTTCAAGGCTAAGTCCACTCCAAAAATAACTTACTTTCAATAAATGCAGAAAAACTAATAAGGAAGTTATGATTTTGTTTTAAGTATGAAAAACTATGGAACAATGAAAATCACTACACAAATTGCCGAATTGGTTATCAGTTTGTGACATCCCGACATTGCCTCACTATATATCAATTGCTTTACATATTTTTCATCCCATTAATTTCCCTTTTTATCCCCAAGAACTTGATTTCCCCGTACCTTTGCCCAGGTTTATATGATACATATTATATTACATAAATGACATAATTTCACAATTGATACTATTTTCGGAATATTGTATATTCATAATTATTCATTTTGATGTAATATAAATAGTTTATTTAAATTCACATTTTTCTTGATTTAACAGAATTACAGAAATGACTATGTTAGTGCATCCCCTTGAAAACATGACAATAAATAATCAATATAACCTGGATGCTGATGTGAGGAAGTAAGATTTTTAGGCGGGAAATTTGAAATTTATATTATCAATAAAAAGATAACAATTATAATGAGGCAATGACGTCACAGACTCATGAGAGAGTTGCCAATTCGTGTTGTGATTTTCAGAGTTTTTCAGAGTTTTTCATGTCATTAAAAATGTATAACTCTCTTAAGTTTTATAATAGTTTTCTGATTTTGTTCAAACTTTTTTTGATCAATTTGTCTGATTTGTCTGCTTCTGTTGAAAGTAAATTATTTTGGAGTCGACTTGCCCTTTAAGATAACGATTAAGGACTGCCGTGTGAACCATGCAAATAGTTATCATTGCTGAAATTCAATTATAAATCAGGTATTTTACCAACTGCGTCGAAATTATCCGAGCGATTCGAACCAGAAGAAGAAGCTTTCATAAAAAGTGTTCAGATGCATGAGCAATGTGTATATTTAAAAGTTTCTATGTGCTTTACATAGCAGGGTAAAATGTTGATTCATTCAGCGAGGAAATAAATATTCAGATGTTACATAGATCTACCTGTACAGACCTCTATAGATAGACCCTATGCATGGAGTTTAATGTTCTGTAAAATGCAACCTCTTCTATCAAGCCTTCAAAGCTCAGGGGTCTTCATGGTCTTTGTAAGCATATTCATGACATTGCTTGCAATAATGCAATTACCCTGCGTGGCATGTAGATTTTTATGAATCTTTAAAATAGAGTTTTAGTTTAGTAAAGTAGACTAAAGGCGGCGTACATGTAAAGCCGTCTACCGTCTAGAAATAGAATCTAGACTATTTTGTGAAGTTCAAAAAACGTATCGTCCAAACTAAGACCAAAGGGCAAGAACAAGAGATGAAATATGGATCGAAATACCTACTACTCTATGCCCGGTCTTGCCTCTGTTATCTTCCATTAGGACATAACAAATTTAGAAAAATCACCAGCACTGATTATATATGGCGCACTGTGGTTAATTGGTCCCGGTCCACTCCACTGCATGCATGCACTGTGCGTGGGTCAACACCCTGCCGCTCCGAGTTAGGGCACGGGGCCGCAGCGGCAGCACGACGACTACCGGTATCGCTTAAAAATCTGTAATAATACGTGTAACTTTGTGGTCTAAATCATACGGCTCTTTCACTTACCTGTACTATTCAAGCCTCTGAAATGAACCCAGTGACGTTAATTTCGGAATAAATCAGAGTATTCCGTCTGACCTAAAGAAATTTGCCTTCTTTTGAATGATTTATTACCAAGTTCAGAGAGGTGGTGTCGCAGCGAATGATGTAACTGAAAAATGGAAGGTGTCGTTGATGGATATCGATATTGCAAGCAGGGAGAAAAAAAGGGGAGGAGGGAAGAATCCTCATTTTCTGGGGCGGGGCATGGGCGGGGCGCTGGCGGGGATCATTGACAACCAATAAGCATGCTAGAAAGTTTCATTGAAAATCTTTAACTGACACCCCCACATACCCAAGTGGTCACTCCAGTTCGGAATAGAAGTGATCTGAACATATTGGTATAAAGGTATATAGCAAGACTGCAAGACATATTCTATAAAAAAAATATTTAAAACAGATTTGCACCCTACATCTTCAAATTTGTTTTGATTTAGAATCTTTATAAGATTTGGTATTATAGGCCTAAATATTACATTTTCCCAGCCTGAAAAAGTTATACATTTTTATACTGCTAATTATTCAAATTTGTACAATCAATTAACAAAGATCTTGAAAATGATAACTGTTTATACCAATAAGCCAGTTCACGGTTGCAGTCTGAGCATGAGCAGATAAAGGTCATTGCAGAACAAATTGTGAAATACACGGAGACGAAATACTGGAAACGTGCTCATGAAAGTTATGTAATCATTATTCATTTATGCACAAGCAATGCACTCCATGATACACAGGTGGAAGTATTCTTTGAAAAGGGGAAACAAAGGCTATTTATGTAGCACCTCCATCGCTGTAGGAGTGATTATTTCAAAATGTACAAAGTGGGACCTCTTCATGTTTTGAAGATCTGTGGATATTCGGGGTCATTGCAGTAATGTGCTAACCGTGAACTGGTCTATTACCGGTACCAATAACGGTAATCAGAAGTTTGGACATATTAAAGTTTAACGGTTTAAAACTTTATGTTTATGAGTTTATAAAAGGTTAAAGGTAATACAAAGTTTTGGGAAATTTTGAAAATTGGGTGGATAGTGATTCTTTACAATTTTGATATATTTGGATGCCCCTGTGGATGTATTATAAGCACTAGAAAATTTAGCCCCTAAAACACTTCTGCCTTCGAGAAAAATTGAATATAAAAATTTACCGGTGCTCCCGGTAAATTTTGATAAATTTCAAATAGCGCCTACGGCCGTACAATGGTAGCTGCGACCATGAAATTCTCAGAATATGTAGTTGTGATATATAAATTCCAAACGGAAATATCTAATCGGTCGATTTTAGTCAAGAAACACTGTTTTATAGCTTTATTAATATTTTAGCCTGGAGAGGGAGCTATACAACATAAAGAGTTTATTATTTACAATTTCATAACTTTAGACTCGATTTCAACCGCGACAACGATCACTGAATATTGTAGGATCGCATATGCTTCAAATATGTTCATTTGAACTAAATCCATGACCCCATACCAAAACTTTCTATTACCTTTAAATATTAAATGTTGAAATTTTTCTATTTGTAGGAACTTCATTCTGTTTACTCATCTTCCTTTTATGATCATTGATTTAGACCCTATCTATGCATATTGTAAAGCACATCGAAATGTCAGCACACTTGAAATTCGCTATAAAAGATCAAAGTAATATTGCCATTTATTACCCTTTTTTAATTATTTTGTTTATTTTATGTTTCCCCTTTGAATTACCATGACATTATGCATTCTACTCAACTAACTGTTAAAAGATGCCTGCTGGGAGGGGTCATCTATTTCCCCCAATCGAATTTCAATTCGTTGCTTTCCCATCACTTGTCCCTGCCCACTCCTGAAAGACTGGCAGCGTTTCACGGAAAAGCTTTGAGTACAACTTCGCAGACAACCCATTAAAAATGAAATGCCTGAAGTAAATTTAGCACCTGATATGACATGCTGATTTCAGTGATGGTTTTGTGAAACAGACCCTTGCCCTGGATTTGTTTTCGCATGAATGGGTGAGTGACAAACGTATTTTTGTAAGTCATTTTAAAATTATATTACTCATCAAAATATAGTAATTTTTCATTTTTTTTACCAGATAATAAACAGATTGTAATCGAAATGCCATTTCAATCTATTTGGAATGTTATGTGACGAGGATTTACCGCTATAAACTTAAATTATGTCGCACTCTCATGTAGCGCGCTAAGCTAAGCACACACAGCTAGCAGCGACGTGTGGCTGAAGCCTGAAGTGCCGTGGCGCTGGGCGTCGCGTCGGCGCGGCACTGTATTGGGTTATGGGCTCCCTGTCCTGAGCTGAGCTGACCTGCTAGCTGGGCTGGGCTCTTGAGATTGAGCGATTGATTGATAATGATATGAAGCTAATGAAATAAGGCATTAAGTTTTGATCATATAATAAACGGCGCTAGTGTACTTTTGTGTCCATTTTTTACCCTTGACCTAAGTACTCCAGTCCAGGGAGCTCCGACGCGATGGTGAAGGCATCGGAGCTCCAGAGCCCGTTTATGAAAACGATTCAAACAGCGGGTTGGGTCACATTTTTTGTAATGTAAAGAGATAGTAATTACAATTTTGACTTGCAACGTTTTTCGACTCCTCTTGGCATCTTTCCAACTACTATATTTGCTCCACCGCAGTGCCGCTACCGCGCGTGCATACTTTCTCTTCGCCATGTTTAATCGACGAGTCAACATGTACATGTATGAATCTTCGGGTTGGAACAAAGAATCACACATTTTCCCATCGAAGACTTCTTCAAAATTTCAAATAGATCTAGTTCTTGTCCTTGAATTCTTAACCAATTTTTTGGTAAAAATGTTTACAGTCCATATCATTTGATGAAGTAATTTTCCTTTCTGTTCTTTGTTCATTTCCACAGAAAAACTTAATCTGTTGGTCGTGAACTCCATCTTCGTGAAGAGAGCATCCTTTCATTATTCCTCCACGTGGTATTAGGAAATAGAAACTAACACTCTACTGGAAAGGTAATTTACCTGTGAAGAGCTATTGTGCTCTACAAAAAAAAGGGTTGTCAAAGTACTCCAATGAAAAATAAAAAAAGGTCATGGGAATGGAAAATTTGTTTGCTGTTGACAAGAAGGCCGTAAGAGTCATATAGTGTCTATGGGAATAACAGTCTTTATGCGGGCAGCTAATTCATGGAAACAAGCAGATGGTTCCAAGGAACATTCATTGAGCTTAAATGTGATGTAGTGTTTAACTAAAAATCAATTAATTTCATACATCATTTAAAGCCCCACCGCACTACTTATAGCTACTTGCGCCCTCTATATAGCTAACAATGCCTAAGTGGTGCCTGTTGGCCCCCATGATCCTCTTTTCCTTATGTTAATTGAGAGCTGATTTCATGAGATAACCACCTGTCAGTGACCTTGCAGGGAGGTCTAATCCCCTGGTCAAACTAGTATAGGCAGGCTTTAAGGTCACTGCCTTCATCTCTTGTGTGCTTAATAATTCTGTGAATTTATGATTCTTTCATTTTCTACAAACACCTTTTCTTGATAACCCAGTCTACCGTCATGATGTCATCAGTGGCCACAAGATGGCGATGTCTACTCAAGACGCAGCGAACCATGGCGCAGATGACAAGGTGCTTATCTACGCAGGGACTTGCCAACAGCCGCAAGACAAAACTTACCGGTACTCACCCTGCAAAACAGAAGATGCCATGCATTGCGCGAGGTTTCAGAAGCACAAGTTATTGTCTAAACGAAGACCCTAATACCGGGTAAGCCTAGTCATTTGAATTTGCATCAATGTGCATGGAAATATCTTTATGTATACTGCATTTTTTCTGTACAAAACATAGTTTTTCGCCCTCTTGTTATTTTAATGGGAGATGTTTTCAGTATTTAAATAACTACATAATATCTTCTAAGGATTAAGGTTATATTGGTTATATGAGATTTTACCTTTAGATAAGACATGAATTCCTTCATACAGATGTAGCTCTACTTTTGTTTAGGGCATCTTTCAAAAGAAATATATGGATGCAAGATCACTGTTGTGTAAATCTAATGGATTATTCATGCACAGAATGATTTTTCTGTTGTCATTCAATTTAAGCTACGGTCACAAAGGTTTGTGCGAAAGATGCGTTCGTACGAATCTCCCTATTTTTCTATGGTCTGGAAATCATTCATACGGCGTTCGTAGCAGTTCGTAATGGCATTTGTGACCGAGGCTTTAATTTCACTTGTTTGTTCTGTACTTCTCAGTTGAGAGCCAGAAGGTTGTTAAATTGAATCCTTTTACAAGAGTTAATAAAAACTTAATATTCTTTGTCTATAAACATACAGTATGATTGACCAACTAAATCTAGTACGTTATTATGTGTCATATTATCTCAATTGCCTTCTGTACATGTACTTTACTGTGATGTGCTTTATTCATGTGTGTACAGGTCGTCACCTGCTCGTGCCAGGTAGGTCTTACTGCACAGGGAGTTGAGCGTTGCAATACCATCCCCAAATGACAATTTTCTTTGAGGTGTAGCATTCGAAAAGAGAGATCTGAAGACAGAACACTATTGTTTAGTGGATTTTTTTTTTAAAAGAAGAAATCTTCAGCTGCCTTGAAATAAATTACAAGCATGTTGTAACACTTCCATAACCTCAAGATAATGTCACCAATACAGCTGATCTCTTATATGGCTGTAGATTGCTTCAGATTTCCCTGTCTGCAATATAACTGGTTACTTATTTACCGGTATATACAACCATTTAAATTTTTTTTTTTACATACAATAAGAAAGCCCTCATAAGACAGGAATCAAACAGGTATACAGGTGTATAACATTCAGCTATCTAACTCTATGGCCCGAATTCACAAAGGAGGTTTGTCGACAAACCTAGGTTTATGTACGTTATATGACGCGTTTTAACGCGCTTTTACAAGTCTTTTACAAACCTGGTTTGTAAAACGCGTTGAAATGTGTCATATGACGCACAAAAACCTAGGTTTGTCGACAAACCTCCTTTGTGAATTCAGGCCTGAGTCTTTGATTAAATATTTTGCTAAAAACAAATTTTCAGAGAAAATTGCCATAAAACCCTGACGAAGCTTAACCATTTCTTATCTTCACAGGCTTTGAAAATGAACAGTGTTGGATAAATCTTCCACTTGTACTGCTAATGCATGTGGAAGGCTATATTTTTAGGACATGGAATTAAATTATTATCGAACAAAAATTAAAAAATTTAGGAAGTTGTTACACAATGTATGAGTGCTTCAATTATGCTCTCCAAAAGGGCCATGAATTCCACTTCAGTAGCTATGCTATTGTATGATTTGTTTGGGCTTTATTGCAGTCAAAGTGGTAGGCCAAAGTATTCCGCCCTTTAAAACTGATGACATTCAAGGCCTGTGTGTGCATTTCTCATGAACAAGTTTTGTGACTTCATCGCTGCTTCCCTACATGTTTTCCTACATGTAGTTTTATATTTTGTATTACCGGTATCCAGTTTCATATAAACCATACATGTGTGTTTTGTTGTTGTACATCGCTTACTTCAACCAGTGTTTGTATAGATCTCGAAAACGATGACATATGCAGTAGCCAGTATGAAACAAAAAATATTGTTAGTCATCCATAATCATGGCTACATAATGCTACAAGTCTGCAGTCAAACTAAGACATTAGTTAGATCACATCTCTAAATTTCACATACATGTAGGTAGATTTCATACATTAGCAATGCTAGATCTCATTTTCAGCATAGCTATTCTATGCATGTTTTTTTTTAAGTTTTAATCTTTCATTAATCTTGAAAGTGAAGGTGTTTTATTGAATTAATGCTGCAAGATTGCACTCCCTAAAGGCCCGATCCATACATGCTTACATAAAGTAATGCCTGTTATGTTTTACTGTACGTTATTCTTTATTTTCTTCATACTCCTTAATTCGTTTAAGAATGCTTGGTAAAGTTTTTTGAGGGTGATTTCATAAATTTAAGCTGTACACAAGTTAACTTTTTAGATGATTGATACATTGATTGCTATATAGAGGGCGCAAGTAGCTATAACTATTGCAGTGGGGCTTTAAAGAAAAGAGGAAAAATTCAGTACCCTACATTCTGCCATGCATAATAGGGCCGTGAGAAGAGTGAGATATGGCTTGTGTTCCTTTCATGTGTGTCTATCATGTTTGAGTAGTCCTCATCCACTACAGGAAATATTGTGTCAAGCATTCTGGAAGATGAAGAATGTACCGGTATATATGTTTTGAATTGATTTCATTAGTCTTCTGTATTCTGTGCAGTACCGTATCTGGAGTGTACTGTATTCATATTCATGTATACTGTACTGTACAGTGTAGGTTGCTTTGAAGTGGTCGTGGATCATCAAAAAAGGGGAAACTCCCTGATTAGTTTGTGTGTGTGTTGTGGTCCCAAGTGTTTTTTGTTTAATCTTTATAAATTGTCTTCCATTATAAATATGCCTGCAGACAACCGTCACACAAGACTTTTCCTTTTTTAGAATGTCACATAATACAAAGGTTAAACCATTTTCCACTTGCTGTCCAACTGTCTTTCTCATTTGACTCATATTTTTTGTTCTTTTTCCATTTCATGATTTTTGCAAACAAGTGGTACTTCTTATAACCCAATAGCAACTAAACCGCCCTAAAACGCCCCTCTTTTACTCACTGAACCGCCTGAAACCACCTGTCCGTTTTTAATGCGCTATACCGTAAATGCAGTATCCGTTCTAGAGTCTACCGTTATAATGTTATATGTGCATAATCCTTACGATGTCTTCACTACTATTCTACATAGAAAAATAGCGCATGTTTCATTTTGTTCAGAAAAATGTAAAAATGAGAGCAATATTGCAACATCTTCCAGTGAGTAGGCCATTTTTACAAAATCTCTAGTTGCTAATGGGTTTAAAAAAAAAAAAAATCTCCCAAATGGCAATATTTTCATTCTTGAGCATGTTGTTGGTTGATTAATTCAATGCTATATATAGAGGGCGCTCTAATTTTGCCTTTCCGTGTCTTTTTAGATCGATCAAAATAGACGATTACGAGAACGGTTCCCGTAAAACAGGAAAACCTGTACCTGAGAATCAAGTGTATGTACAGGCATGTTTGCAAAGAGCAAGTCAGTCATTTGCTGTTGTTGTTTTCATGACAAATTGGAAGTGTTTCTCTTGAGAAGAAGTTTGTTTCATTGCATTTCATGAATTCATGGTCATTAAATGAGGCTGCCGTTGTAGTCATGTTTTACCCTTAAGTTTGGCCTTGTTCACTTGTGATGCTGTGACCCCCCCCCCCCCTCTCTCTCTCTCTCTCCCACCCAAAAAAAAACTGAACATGGAAAAATAACTTGAAACTGTAATAAATGGCAAGTGCCCAGGATATAAAAAAGAGAAAAAAAGGCAAGCCAACCCTTGTAATTATATCATTTGTAAAATTTTGTATGAAAGCAGAAACATAAGATTAACAGAATGACAGAAGTTTGAAATAAATGGGACCAATAATATTAAGAAAGTTATGAATGTTTAAAACACGAGATCACATGAAGTCTATGTGAATCTCAGATTGGCAGTTTGTGCAGTGGATGGTGATGAAGTCGCTGATAAATCTCCTGTTTGTCATGTTCAAACATATCATTGATTTCTCTTTTTCTACTGATTGCCTTCTCTCATTGGGCACTACTCCAAATATATTATGGATAACATACCCGGTATTATTATAGGTCCTCTAAAGAGAATACAGAACCTCCCAAGTCATCATTTTTTCGACAATTGAAAATGTTGTCATTTGTGTGTTGATCTTGTGGAGACATGATATGAAGTGAATTGGCAACTATTTGTTTTTCAAACCTTTTTGCAGCATGGATTATATGAAGTGAAATATATCATTCAATATCCATGACTCCATGTTGTATACCGGGTAGTACATAATAACATGTACATATCGTATGTATGTGTATGTGTACGTTATGAGGGCTGAAAGACAAAAGAATACAAGAAGTGGGACCAGCAAAATTTGCTTGTAATCAGAGTTAAGAGGCTCCTCTAAAGTGTGTTTGCAAGGAATCATGAGTACAAATGTTAACCATTTTTCAGAAGGAAACATTCATACTTGAACACCTGTTGATATTAAAGTTATGTAATAGCCATAATTGTAACATATGAAATGGAAAACAAGTAAAATTCTACCTTT
Organism: Strongylocentrotus droebachiensis; assembly: GCA_035222895.1. Classification (NCBI taxonomy): domain Eukaryota; kingdom Metazoa; phylum Echinodermata; class Echinoidea; order Camarodonta; family Strongylocentrotidae; genus Strongylocentrotus; species Strongylocentrotus droebachiensis. The sequence continues at coordinate 171,750 of JAVYIG010001506.1, read as the reverse complement.
GATCAGCCATATACAGAAATGCAAATTATGCAATGTATAGAAAATAGTTGAAATTAAAAAAAAAAAAAGCTCTACTCACATACAATAGTAACAGTGTGCACTTCTTATTGATGCACTCTACATAAAGTTCATGTTTTCTTTGGTAAATGATGCATCATAACTCTCTCTCTCTCTCTCTCAGCATAACATGATTGTCGCAGGAAGAAAGAAAAAGTATAATCTCTAGTTGACACTTCATTAAATCAAAGTTAACAATGACATGATAGTACCACTGTTGCAGAAGTGCTTTACACAATTTGCTTGTATATTTTACGTACTGCTAAGAAAACATGAGTTAGCTTGTACATGTTAGTAAGCAAACAGGGAACCGGTAGCTTTAAGTCATCTCCGAGGGACTTGATAATGAGGATTAATGGCTGCCTTACCAAACGGCACTGCCACTGGCTTGGTTTCGAACCCGGAACTCCCAGTTACAAGACCTTAGCTCTATCACTGAGCAATCGCGCCTCTGACAATGTATTTCTTAATGCATTCTTTGAGACAAGCAATACATATCTGAATATTTATCTGTAACTTTAGGCATGTGCTGAGAACTTTTAGAGGGGTTGTCACATGATCAACAACAGGAAGGAAAATCCAGTTGGATGATTCAAGATTACAATATCTTTTGTCTGGACACTGAGTAAATTTCATTCAAAAATTAATTAACATGAGCAATTCTGTTAAATTTTTTAACTGTATGACAATTGCTTTATGATTTGTAGCACTAGTCTAGTTGAGATGTGTACACAATATATTCACCAAACTCTACAATAAATAAGAGAACATTTGGTAACATTTTTTTTATTTGTCTATGTTCTGAAGTGACGATGTGACAACGATAAGGAAAAGGTGAGAAATCTAAAATTTTGAACATTTTTTATTAATTTTTTAATTTATTTTAATGAAATATCAAATTATCAAATTTTGTCCCCATCTTTTCTTTTTTGAATTTTCAATCATAAAAGCGTCTTTTACTAAACAGAAAGCTGAGTGTTTGGCACTAGAAATTATTTCCAGTTTCACTTCTATGAATTTATAAGGGAAAAAAGAGGAACATTTATTGACAAAATATAAGCTTTGAATGATTTGTAGAAAAACAAAAGATTATTTGATGTAATCACATGCTCAAAATTCAGCTTTCTGACTCATTTTCTGTAGAATTTTGATGTTACAAAAAATATTTATGCAAACATGCATTTTTCCACATGTACATGTACATGCTTCCATGGCAACACCACTTTAAATTAGGAGAAAATCCATTATCATGCTTTCTATTACATTAGATTCCCAATAGATATAAAAGCCTCTTTGAACACCAAAAAACGTACACTGTACATAGACAGAATGATTTTGTTATTAAGTCTTTTTTTATATTCTAGAATCCTTCCCTGTTGTTAACCAAACTAAACTTTGTTGTTGTTTTTATTGTTCTGTTTTATACACGAATATTAAAACAAAAATGGAATTAGTGTTTTTCTTGACTAATGATTTTATATTCTTGTTTTCTTTAATGTTTATTATTGATTTTATGAATATATAACCAGCAACTTCAATCAAATTAGAAATCCAGAGGAATGTACATTTTCATGCAATCTTCATTCATTTGTCACTCAAGGCAGTGTCATTTCATTAAATATTACACGCATAAATTATTTTTTTCCTCTTTTCTTTTAGTATACAGAAGCTCAAAATTCTTTTCATCAGCAAAAAGTGTATCTTATTTAAATGCTTGTACATGTATCTGAAAGATAAAGTAAACAAATTATTAAATTTGCAAAATTATATAAATTATGACATTTTTAGCAGATAGAGAACCTGAAGCCCTGTGTTGCATGACCTTGCTAGGGGTCAAGAACCAGAAACAAAATTTGTTTACCCTGTATTGGGATCCTGTACAGGAGTGTGAGGGCATATATCATCTGTTTTTTTGGAGCCAGAAGGGTGTTAACTCATATGACTTTACCCAGATCAACGCCCTTTTTGCTCCAAACAGATTGATGTCTGCCACAAAACCATTTGCAATGAAAGGCCTATGGTTTTTGGTCTTCATACTAACATTTTGAAATTTATTTCAATTTGATACAAAATTTTGGTTGGGAGAAATACTTTTAAAGGATGAAAACCCAACTGATGTAAAAACTGTGGCCCACTGTGCATGGATGGACCATACACAAGACTGTTCAGAGTGTATGACCGCAATGAAAATGATATCATTGTTTCATGCCCCATAATTGTTATTGGAGGTGACTTAAAAGATGGGATAGAAGGAGGGGAAAAGTTGCAGACACTCCCACTCCTCATCTCAAGTCTAATCTCACCATCTTGTAACTAGCTACATGTATGTTGAATTCTTTTTAACATTTAACAGAAAGGTGACATTAAAACTATGCATTTCATCTCAAGTCCTGAGAAGTGATCAAAACTCCTTGATTTGTACATTATGTAGGCCTGCATTCGAGCAGAATATGTTTTATGATCCTAATAATACCCCATTCACAGTGGCCTCAAACACCGCGACAGCAGCGGGACTGTCCCGCTGCTGTCGCGGTGTTGTCTTCAGTGTGAAGGCTCGGACCCGTTATAAACTATCGCGGGATAACACCGCCTAGCGATAACGCCGACACAAACTATCGCTAGGGACGCCTAGCTACAGCAGCGGGACAGTCCCGCTGCTGTCGCGGTGTTTACTCAGTGTGAAGGCTCTCCGCTATAACACCGCGACAAACACGTGTGATTTGTTTACTTACCTATCACTGACCTCTTTTCTACAGCAATGGGGAACATAAAGTGAAATAGAAATAAAGTAACCAGTGGATTCAAATTGATTTTATTATTATGTAGGTATTATAATTATCCAAATAAAAATATTTCACACTTCAAAAAATTAAAATATTCTGACTGGAAGCAATAAAAATGCTAGTTTTTTAAAAAGTAATATGATCGAGGATACAAAAAGCAACTTGACATGTTTACCGCGCAATTTCAAGCAAGTATTTCCGGTCATATCGGGGTCACTCGCGGGTCATGAGCCATGCATACACGTGTTTGTTACGGAGGTAATAAAAATCACCCGCTGCAGCGTGAATGGGTACATGATATTTATCCCGCTGCTGCAGCGGGATAACTTTTCTACTGTGAATGCATTTGTAGCGGTGTTATGGCGGTGTCGCCGCTCCGCTACAACGCCGCTACAAATTTCAAAACCACTGTGAATGGGGTATAAGTGTTTTGGTTCAATTCATATTATATTGATGAATGAGATATTTTAATGTATTAGTTGTTGTTTCACTTTTATACTAGTGCAACTAATAAATTATTCATGAGATTTTGTTTTTGCTGCAGTGACTGAATTTTTTTCCAGATATCATGCCTCTAGCATTATTGAATATGCTTCGTTATAAACATGTAGCATTGCTTTTATGCAGTTTTCAAAATGTCATCTCTTTACAGCACCTTTTTGCTTTGTTTCACTTTTGCTTTAGTACATGTACATAAATCATTACCATTCTACATGTAGATAGTTACATGTATGGTTAAAAAGTGTTTTCCTTTGTATAATTGGCTCTTATTTTGTTCATTGTTCAGGGAGGGGGGGGGGGGGAGGGAGGGAGTGCTTTAGATGTCCACTGTAAGCTTTAATACGGCACATTCTAAAGAAACATAAATCAGAACAAATCAATATTTCACATACTTGAAGATTTACAAAATTTGCTGAGGGTATGAACTTTGTTTTAGCTGTAAAAAGGCAAATATGTTATGTAAAAAGTGATGAATACTTTTTTTTTTATTACCCTTGAAAATTAAATAATCTACATGTACACACATGTATACTGTATGCCAGCTATTAAAATATGAACAGTAGACTCTAATATGTTTATAATGTTTTTTTTTCGCTGCTCCCCCATACAGCTTTCCCAGCCTGGAGGAGCTTGTGTTTAACATGTTAAGCCAAGGCGATGGAACCATCTCAGTCAGCACGTTCTTTGATGTAAGTTTGAATTGAAAGCAAAGCAAGATTAATTTCCTTCTATAAACAATTTTTGAACTGCTAAGTCGATGAACACATGCAAATAAAAACATGATAATTATGATAAGCAATAAGCATGCTGATATGCAATAAAGTTGGATTTTAGTATATAATCTTGATACATATCTTTTATTTTTTGGTTTGTGTGCCTTCCCCCCCCCCCCCCCCCCCCCCCAAAGTAACCATTCCAATGGTGTTGATGGAATCTTGCATGGCATAAGCAGACATTAAACGTAATTGTGATGAAAGCTGACGTCATCAAAACTAGTTTTAGTTTCTTTGTGCTACTCTGTTTGATGGAATGTTCTTATCCTACGTATACCTCATTCACTATGTAATGTTTCTAAATACAATGTTTCTTGATAAAGTCTTTGTATGAATCAAATGTGTTGTGGATATCACAAGTTTATACTCTTTTCTTGGCCAGGCTCTGCAAGCTAAAGGTTTGACCCTGAACGACCCCAGGCTGAAAGAGTCGATGGATAACTTCCGTTCAAAACATCTCCCTCAGTTTCCAGAGAGAATAGGAGATAAATATCTCACTGCTGATGAATTTAAAGAGTAAGTCTGCCTTTATAAATGTAATGCTTCCTGGGAGAAATTTCAATTATTTAAACATATTTGTGGCTTACACCCAGTAAATAAGATCGATTGATCGATCTGTATTGAAAAACAAGTCAGTAGAGTCGCTGCCCGGCAAGCAGTAGATGGCAGGTTCAAGTCCCGCTGGTTCCAAGATTTTTTCTGACTTGTTTTTCAATACAGATCGATCAATCGATCTTATTTACTGGGTGTAAGCCATAAATATGTTTAAATAAGTCTGCCTTGTTTGCTATTTTTGTCCAGGGGAGTGTTTCACAAAGACTAAGATTGACTTTAAATTGGACTGAACTATGGCTGGCTGTTCATGCCTCTAGTTGCTCTCACCTTCATGATCTTCAGATATTTAAAAATGTAGATTTGTGACCATGATTTGTACATCTATTGAGAGACCAATGCCAGTAAATGGTGAAAGAAAACTGTGGCATGAATGGTCTGCCATAGTTCAGTCCAACTTAAAGTCTATCTTAGTCTTTGTGAAACACTTTTCAGGAATATAATGATTAAGATGAAGATGATGGTCAGCATAATGATGGATGATTATGATGATGATGATGATGATTATAACAAAAACAACACCACCAAAAAGAACAAAAACAATAATATTTAATATTTTTATAGCACTTACATTCGCCATGCAAGTCAATTGAAGAAAGCAATGATGACATAACGATACCATACATAAAGATACACATCATACATTTAAGATATTCAGAAAGTGTTGACAATTTTTGAGAATCAACAGAAAAATGTTTTGCATTGTGTTTAAAGTGAAGTTGTATAACAAATATGCAAGGGCAAATATAAGGTATTTTACTAAACTTATCAAAGAACTCATTTCAATTGCAGTTGATAGCTTGGATTACACAAATTCCATGAAAAATGATGTGGGATACGTAGATAAAAAAAGGAATATGTGCCATAGACTTGCCCAATTATCATTCAGTATATTAATCATCATCTATATGCACATGGGTCTTAAATATAAAGTTGAGTTCTTGTCATGCAATTGCATTGTGAAAGAAACAGTGTGGAATTGATCAGAAAAAAGTTGATCATGTAGCATATAAGTATTGGTGTGTACTGCAAGGTTCTAGAGTCATCTTAATGATAAGAAATTTGGCCCAGTTTTGGTAAAGTAACAAGCACTGTACACAGAAAGATGTATAAGGGTCTACACAAACAAGTGGCATAAAAATCGGGCCTCATTTTTACCTGTTACTTATCATATTTAGAATATGCTTTTCAGGGAACATTTTTCCTCTCATGTTCTACAACACTTGAATAATAACAATGATAACGCTCACAAACTATTTGTCACCTCAAGTTTCTCTTTAAACATGTTTTCAAAATGAAAAATCAATGTTTGTTGTGCCCTCCTTACAATACTGTTGTATCGTATCAAATAAAACGTTCTGTGTCTGTTATCTATCTATGTAGCTGCGTACAAGACAACATTGTCCTGATTGGACGTGCCCTTCAGAACAAGCTTATCATCCCTGACTTCCCGGAGTTTGCTGCCACCATCCAAGAAACGTTCGAAGAAGCCAAGAACAATGAAACTGGAGAGGTTAGAACACATTTTTTTTTTTGGGGGGGGGGGGGGTCATGTGAAGCAGCCACTTGCAGGGAATCAATGATGAAAATTATTTTAAAATCACCATTAACAAATATTTTGGGGAAACCCTGTAGCCATTTTGGAAAACTTCTCAGATTCATATACTATGAAAATCTCAATTTGTTCCATGAGTCTAATGTGAGCTCTTGTAATACATAGCAAATATGGGCAAAAACATGCCTATAACAAATTCATTAGCTTAGCTGCCATTACAGCGCTCCAGCATTTCAAGGAATCAATTCTTGCCAGGTACCCATTTACCTGACCTGGGTCGAGTGTGGCAAATGAAGATCAATGTCTTGCCAAAGGACATTAAAGCTGTATCGAGGATCGATATTGACCTTTGAATTTCAAGTCAAGTACTTAAACCACTCAACTATGACACTTCTATCCGTTTTGTCCTATCTCCAGTTGGCGGACTACATCCCTCAGCTAGCCCGTCAGGACCCCAACGCCTGGGGTGTGAGCATCTGCACCATCGATGGCCAGCGATGTTCCTTTGGGAACACGTCGGACCACTTCTCCTTCCAGTCCAGCAGCAAGGCTCCTGCTTACGCCCTCGCCTCCACCCTCATGGGCTCCGACTTTGTCCACAGGCACATCGGCTTTGAACCGAGTGGCCAGTCTTTCAACGCCTTGTTCCTAAACAACAACAGTAAGTTGCTCCACAAACTTTTCCCTATTTTGTATTAAACAGCACCAGAAAGTTCCATCATTGTCAGAATTTTGTTTGTTTGTTTGTTTTTGTTATGTTCACAGGAGCTAAAAGTGTATCCTGTAACACCAAGTTTGGTTTAGTGGTGGTTATTTTACCTGACTGCTAAGAAAGCATAAAGGCTTGTTAGTAAGCAACCAGAGGACCGACGTCTTTAATGAGGATTAATGCCTTCGTGAAAGTGAAAATATGAAAAATATAGCTCTGCCCTCTTTATTTGGAGCAAATGCATGGAAAGTGGATGGGATGGGAATTGACCATGTCACAACAGTGTGATTTTTCTAGTGTTTAAGAAATTCATGAGCATGGCTTGCCTATTTTAGTTGCTACCTGTATTCCTGTAGAATGCAAAGGATGTGTAATATATATCTTTACACAATTCCTGTTTGAGAAAAGTATTACTGTTTATGTAATGAAAATCCATTGCTCGGTGACATCCCCTAGATGATACTGATGTTATGGTTGTAATGTAATGCAAGAACTTCAAAAGCATGTACGTTTCATTTCTCTCTCTGTTTTTCAGATACACCCCATAACCCAATGTTGAACTCTGGTGCCATAGTGACTGCCGCCCTAATCAAGGTTAGTCATGATCAAGTTAATACCATTTCTTTTGTTGATATGTATTTGAGTAAATTAAATCCCCTAAAAGTTGGTTTTGGAATGCCTGCATTTCTCCCCTGACTTGACTTCATCATGTTCACACTGGAATTGCATTCATTTGACTTGAATTTAAAGGCATCATTTAACAATTTTAAATTTGAGATGCATAGCCCTACGTGTTGTCAGTGTCTGTGATATGGTGTAATATTGAAGCCCTAAAAAAATTGCACTTCAAAATTATCATGAAGTGCCGCAAAGTAAAAATATTTGAGTGACCGGTTTTACCATACTCATTTTCCCCAATAGACTGTAGTGTTATAAAAACTCTTAGCAAAACGAAAAATGAAATTTCGATTTCCAATCATAAATATCTTGATAATCAGACAGGCATTCGCCTTGTAAACGTCATGGAACACCTGACTAACCTAAAGGTTTATGATTATGATTGCAGCATGAGCTAAATCCAGGATTTTGTTTCAGAATCTGAGGCAATGTTACAGAGTCACTTTAAATGAAGCAAGCAATCAATTACTTTGTCCTTGATGTGGATATGTTTAAACATGTTTTTCTTCTATCTTCCCCTGTGTTTGTAGCCTGAACTGACTGCAGCTGATAGATTTGATTTCATCATGTCTAAGTTCAGAGAGGCAGCAGGGGGAGAGTATATAGGATTCAGCAATGCCACGTAAGTTGAACAGAGCATTCTTTCCTTTTTAGTCCATACCTGTGAAGAAGATTCCACTTAGGATTTGGCATCAATAGCCCTCAATTACTTTCAGCGTTGCTCTCATGAACCCATTTCTTTGAAACAGTGCCATTTGAATCATGACAACTGTAACATTCCTTGATATTATATTTTCCATGTTCATTAATTGCTTATGTTGTGTCTATTAAACTCTAGCCTCAGAAATTGATTATGATAATGATTCACCTGCTGAGAGCCAAAAAAGTGTTAACATATCATTTTACACAGAGTTGAGGCCCTCTCAGCAGAAGATATGTTGAGCCCCTTGTGCATCAGAACTTGGGGGATACCTGCACTATTAAAATACCCATATTATTATCATTAGATATATTACATTTTTTTTCTTCATCTTCAGATTCCTATCTGAGAAGAAGACAGGTTTCAGGAACTTTGCCATCACCTATCTGCTCCAGGACTACAACTGCTTCCCACCTGGAGCTGACCCTGTGGACACCCTTGACCTCTACTTCCAGGTCAGTCAGTCACTCCAGATAAACCCATGGGTAACCCCAGGTAGAGGGAGGGGCATCTTTTCTGAGTGGGTGTTTATTTAGATATAAATGATATTGTGAGACAGTTAATAGCTGGTAGTATGACGCATGCTTCTGCAACAATATCCTATGCTACAACTTGTAACTGACAGACTAGATAGATTACTTTGATAGTTACCCTCTATTTAGGTTTGTAAAAGCACAAATCTTGGCATTGTGGTGGGGATCCTGTTAAAGTCTTCTTTTGTATGTTGTTAAAAAGTTTAGTAATTGCTTTTTATTGCAAGCGCTCATATTTAGTAGCTGAATGGAAACTTGATCTTGAAAGAGAAAAAGAATATAAAAGTTTTACTCCTAAAGAAGTGGACTAAATATCAGTGATATCAAATGGGGAAAAAGTGAGGATTCTAATAAACCATCCAAAAATTCTTTTCATGGGTTAGAACCCATCACTTTCGATCTTATTTCAAGAACTCATATTCAAGAGCTGCATGAGAACTTGATCTTGAAAAAGAAAAAGAATAGAAAAGCTCTAATCCTAAAGAAGTGGACTGAATATCAGTGATAGCATAGGGAAAAAAGTGATGATTCTAATAGGAAACCCTCCTGAAATTCTTTCCATGGGTTAGACACCATTACTTTCAATCTCTCCCAGCACTAATGTCCTCTGGCAAGACATTAATCTACATTTGCCGTACTCCACCCAGGTGAGGTAAATGGGTACCCGGTAACAAGAAATTCCTTGAATTCTTGAGCACCTTTTAATGGTAGCTCGGTTAAAGCTGGGGTAATGATATGAGTGCAGGGCCCTCAGGGAAAACAGTATGAATACTGATGAGGCTACCCTTGGTAAACAAACATATTATTATTATTATAATAATTTCCATCCTCATCAGATCTGTTCATTGGAGGTGAATTGTGAGTCGGCTTCTGTCATGGCAGCCACCCTGGCCAACGGTGGCATCTGTCCTCTGACTGGCAAGAAGGTCTTTGAGTCGGTGGCGGTCAGGGACACCCTGAGTCTTATGCTCTCCTGTGGGATGTATGACTTCTCCGGACAGTTTGCTTTCAAGGTAAGTGTTTGCCTTGCTGTAACAAAAAATTGGGGTATCTATATCAAAGATCCTAAAGAGAAGTAGATTATAAAATGACTTGCTACTGATAGCCATGGTCTGTTTTTATGCTCTCATCCTTTTGGTTCTACTCATGATATTTCATTCTTAAAATCACTGATATAGAGATAGTGTTCCCTTATGGAGATGATCATTACATTGCCATTGTCATTTCACAAGCATTGGACACTTTAGGAGAAAAATAAAGGGGGAAATTTAAAATAAATATACCAAATGATAGAGATGCCTTCCCTCTAAATAAGTGATATTTAGACAAGAATTTGGTGATTTATTTCACCTACTTGAATCTGTCCTTAAGGCTAGTTTGTTGTCATTTCTCAAACATCTTCCTGTATGGAGAAGACAATTGAACAATTACCGTATTTGCCGGCAATAAGGCCGCACCGCCGCATAGGCCGCACCCTCGATTTTGACATTTAAAAAATAAAAAAATAAAAAAAAAAAATTGTTGGTGGTCGTATTTGAACCCTCCTCTACAAATGTTGATGTGACCAAAATCACCACCTTAGACCGCTCGGCCATCCCCCACTGATGCTATAAGTTGCAGTTTTCTCTCATGTATATATTAAGCCTCTCTATTGTGTATTGCGCCATAGTTTTGCTCACGCGATCAAGAGGCTTTAGCTACGGCAAAAACTTAAATCAAGATCTACCAGTAGAGTTTGGTTGGTAAGTTATGAATTTTATTTACGAGATTGGCAAAACTTTGCCCTTCATTTAAAAAATATAACACATAATTGTCGGTAAGACATGTGTTATTCTAGACAGTTATTCTAGAAATGTCCATCACCTTTCATTGTTGTCCCATATGTACAAATTTGTGCTGTGTTTCATGGTTTTGACTTGAATTTTTTTTTTTTACTTTTTCGCCGCATAGGCCGCACCCCGACTTTTTGATATTTTCTCTTCCAAAAATACTGCAGCCTTTACGCGGGCAATTACGGTGGAAATTATCATATAATAAATAACCCTTAAAAAGATATTTAAAAGGGAATGAGGGAAATTGTTTACTAACTGGGAGGCCTACTGTCTGGTAGACGATATCAAGATAAGATTGTATGGTGTTTCTTCTGGGATTGGAGGCAATTTGCAGGCACTGTTTTACAGTAATAGAGCTTTTGTAAATTCTGCATTGATTCCACTGCTCTGTACATTAGTAGGCTTTAAAACCTATCTGCACTAGTTTGGCCTGGAGGGATTAGACCTCCCTGTCTGGTCACTGGCAGGTGTTTATCTCATCAAATCAGCTCTCAATTAGCATCAGAAAAAAAGGACCGTGGTGGACCAACGGATACCACTTAGGCATTGTTGGCTATATAGAGGGCGTAAGTAGCTATCAGTAGTACAGTGGGGCTTTAAGCCTAGTGAAAATTATTGACATTGGAGAGAAGACAGGATGAATTTGTTTTGGTTTTGTTTCCACGCTCCAGGTGGGCATGCCAGCTAAATCGGGCGTGTCAGGCTGTGTGATGCTGGTCGTGCCGAACATCATGGGTATCATGATGTGGTCTCCACTCCTCGACAACTTTGGCAACAGCTGCAGAGGCATCCAGTTCTGTCAGGTAAGGGGAACATTAAAGGCATCGTTTAACAATGTTTACAGTTTTACAAATCTGCGATGTATGGCCCTACATGTTATCAGTGTCTGTGATATGGTGTAATATTGAACCTCTTTAAAAAATTGCGCTTCGAAATGATCATGAAGTGCCTCAAGAAAGTAAAAATATTTGAGTGACCGGTTTTACCATACTCGTTTTCCCCAATAGACTGTAGTGTTCCAAATGGTTTTTGAAATTTTGATTTCCAATCAGACAGGCGATCGGCTTGTAAAAGTCATGGGGCTCCTGACTGACCTAAAGGTTTATAATTATCATTGCAGCATGAGCTAAATCCAGGATTTTGTTTCAGAATTTGAGACAAAGATACCCAATCCCTTTAAAGGGAAATTCCACTCTGATATTGAGTTGATTTTCATTACAGGAACAGACAAATTTGTGAATTTTTAGGAAAAAAAAGATGAAAAAGTTATGGATGTTTGAATTATTTTTAGTCAATCACAACTATGTGATTTACCTCTCGAACATCTCTCCATTTGTTTTATACTGAACTGTCCATGAATTTCCATTATCTTGGTTGTTGATGATGAAGGAATAGATTTTTATATCTAGTGATTAAGTGACTAGATTTATAAGGCGTCATCCCACAATATAATTTACACCACCTAAAGAAGAGATCCCAAAGCAAAATTAAAAAAAATACATATGCGTATTACACTTCATGTTTCTTTATCCAATAATACACATATGAATTCATTTAGGGAGCTTTGTTAGACGCATCTACTGTTTTTGAACCGGAACTGCCCATGCATATGTAAGAGTTTTAATTCTACCATAGTGGTGGTGTTTTTTTTTTATTGGAGGGGGGGGGGGTGAGCAGTTTACCATGTAATATGTAAATATAAGACTTAAAAATTCAACTTATGATAAAACTGTATCTATATTTTTCACCGAATGCAGGATCTGGTAACACACTTCAACTTCCACAACTATGACAACCTGAGGCATCATTCAGCTAAGAAGATTGACCCAGTCACTCAGAGGACACATAGCCAGGTGAGAAACGAAGCCAACTGGATTAAACCTCTGTTACACTGTCATATCAACTCCATACTTACTCTAAACTGACTAATTTCCGGCAGTTCGGTGTTATGTCATTTTTTTTCTTGGTCTGCTGTCGGTGTATTGTCCGTTTCCTTGATGGCACTGGAGTATTAGACTAGATCCTTACAAAATGTCCACACTCTTTGAGAAGAAGTTTAGTTGAAATCCTTGCTCTTATCAAAGGGTGATCCAACATTTACTCCGGGGCCATGTTTCATAAAACCCGTTAACAACAACAAGTTACAATCATTGTTATAAGCTACTGAAATTGTGGTATTTTATTGGCTGAGAGCAAAGTTGTCATACAAATCTATCATTTCCTATTGATTACAAGTTTTATGAAACAAGGCTCTGGTTTCATTGATATCAAAGATATGATACAGGGCTTGGGTTACCATGGGGGTTTTCACCCTAGGTTTAATTTAGACATTATGGCTAGGATCTGGGTTAGGGTTAGTTACAGTGTCGGGTCCTGGTTTGAATTTGGGGAAATGGTAAGAGTGAAAAATTGTCACCAAAGCATGTGCTGTACAATCTGTATTATAGTAGTATCATGTTTGAATCTAAACTTGAAAGCAATATCTTGGATATACTGGATACAGCTTGCCTTACAGTAGCTTAACCCTCTCAATGCTGAAAGATGAGTCAATCATTGAAAGTGCATGTTGAAGTTAGTCCCATGTTTTCCGCATTGTTACTACTACCACTCTCCGCTGGAGGTCCATCCGTCCCTCCATCTGTTTGTACTAATTTTAATTACCTCAGTATTTTTCAGGAGACCTGTGTATTATTAAAGGTAACCCCACCCAAGAAATAATTTTAGGTATTCTGAGAGATATATTGTATTCTTGCCCATCATGATTTTCCCACATTTAAAAGGAAAGTTTTTTTTATTGATTTAAATAAGTCTTTCCAACTAAAGCACGGTGCATGATACATGTACAAGTTGGCCTGGTACGTCACATTACCAAGAAAATGGCTGCACCCATGTCATGCTAAAAGGTATTACATTATGTCAAGAATATCTTCATTAATATATCTCTTGCACACTTCCGTAAGGAATCTTGTACATCATTTTTCTGAATATCTCCACTTATTCTTTAGGATGATGTTTTTGATAGGCACCAAAGCAAGTCATAAGTCCTCACAGTTTGACATCTCTAATGTTCTCTGTTAATCCATTCACCTTCACCTACACTATTATTGTCCACATTTTCTGCTACACCCTGTAGGCAACAAGGACCATGAAGTTATTATTCGGTGCTTACAATGGAGATGCTAGTGCTCTCAGGCAGTACTTCCTACAGGGCATGGACATGGCTGAGAGTGATTACGATAGTAGGACAGCCCTTCATCTCGCTGCTGCAGAGGGTATGTGTTATATAACATCTTCCGTTTGATTTCAAGGGGGTGTTTCACAAAGACTAAGATCAACTTTAAGTTGGACTTAACTATGGCAGGCAATTCATGCCACTGGTTGCTCTCACCATTATGATCTTTAGATAATATTTTTTTCCTTCAATAATGAATTATCAACAACAAAAAATTATGTAGAAAATTCTGACCATGATTTGTACATGTACGTCTCTAGAGAGACTAATGCCAGTAAACGGTGAGAGCAAATAGTGGCATGAAAGGCCTGCCATAGTCGATCTTAGTCTTTGTGAAACACCCCCCAGATTTGCAATGAGATACGAGACAGAGGGATACTTTCATAACATTCATACAAACTTTTTACCCTCTTTAAATAGTTGCTGAAATGGTTTTGAAGTCATGATATTGTTCTTGGAGAAGAACAAACTTGTCAATTTCCATCTTGATCATGTTAAGGGTATAATGAATTGATATGTTTTACTTGGTAAGGATTCATGATCGTATTCATGGTCATATTCAAGTTCATATTTTCTCTCAAAACTCACAGATCAGTTTCTGCATGAAGGGTTAAAATATACATTGTTTTAAATCAAACTGCCCACAGTTTGGCAACTTTTTTTAAAACAAAAGTAGCATGAAGCACCATTGAAAGACAGTGCCATATATCTTCAAAATATGGAGTATCTGAGTTTTTGATAGATTTTCTGGTATGGAGAGGGACATCTGCTAATCACTCGGTCTAAACTATAATTATATATTTTGTTTTTCTGAACATTTTTTACGTATTTACCTTCCTTTTGAAAATGTATCTATGTGATTTGTTTATCTTACAGGTCATATAGAATGTGTAGAGTTCTTACTAGAGAAATGCAATGTAAGCCCTGATGTACTAGACAGGTGAGTTTGGCTTGTTCCTTTATTTTCTTTATTTTTGAATGCTTTCTTTGGTCTGCAACAAGTTTGTCTTCTACCCAATTGGTCTATTCCCATATGGTCTACACCTAGTCTGTCGTCTATCCACATGGTCTCATAATCATTTTGTTTACTTATCATTGGGTCAAAATAGTAATTTAGTCTAATCTCCAATTTGTCTATCCCTAAAGTCTGTCATTGTCTGGGTGTAGACCATAAGAGAATAGCCAAATTGGGTAGTAGATGAATGGGTTGTAGAATAGACTGTAATTCACCCTTGCTTTTACATCTACATGAACGTGTTGTTTAACCCTTTCCTTACTGTACAAATTATTCTTTTTTATATTCTGTGCCTGGCAGCCTCTTTTGTCAACAAATCACAACATTATACTTTTGTGATTTGGAAACTAGTCATTTTTCACAATATACTCATGAATAAAATGCAGTATGTAGCTCAGATATTTGACTTAGATATATGCCACATGAAAAAGCTTGAAGTTAGCTAACTAAAATTGATACTCCAATGTGATAAAAATATGGGTTTAACCATTTTACTGAGCCAAGCTAAATGTGAAGGAAAATATTGACGCCAAGCATTGAATAGTGGCCCTGGTCTCCAATCCTGTCTACCTTCAAAACGTATTGTTTGCTGCCCTCTTGCAGTCACATTGAAGCAGTGTTTGATAACTGTATGACTCATCATGTACACAAGTGTTTTTATCTGATATGAGGGGTATGAAGTACCTTGTGAATGTGTCTAAAATCTTCTTGATAGAAGTCATGTCTGTGCAGCCAGGCAACCTAATGTCTTGATTGAGACAGTATCACTGGTAGTGTTGACCAGCAAGTGATTGTGTATGCCTAGATGCAGACGAGGGAGTGAGAGAGGGAGGGAGAGGGGGGAGGGAGAGGGAGAGGAGGAGAGGGAGGTGAGAGAGAGGAGAGGAGAGGAGAGGAGAGGAGAGGAGAGGAGAGGAGAGGAGAGGAGAGGAGAGGAGAGGAGAGAAGAGAAGAGAAGAGAAGAGAAGAGAAGAGAAGAGAAGAGAAGAGAAGAGAAGAGAAGAGAAGAGAAGAGAAGATGAGAGAGAGAGAGAGGGGAGGGGATGGGGAGAGATAGAGAGAGAGAGGGGGGGGGGAGGGAGAGGAGAGGGAGAGAGGGTATAATGCTGTAATGCAAATTTGTTCTGTAATGGAGGTCATTAGTTAATTACATACATTGGCACAGGTCATTAGAAAACAGAAACCCAGAATTACAAGGGTCCATCATAGCTTTTGTCATGGCTACCAGTTTGTCATGTATCTGTAAATGCATCTGTGCAAATGTATAATGAACTTTAATCCAGTGATTTCTTTCAATGTTTATGGAAACTCCTAGTGTAAACTTTTTTTTGAGGGTGTGATTACTTCTATTTTGTTTTAAATAAAGAATATTTTCATGCAACAAAATTCAAATTAATGCTATCATATAGTTTAATGTTTAATGTTTAATTTATCCACCTAGCCATCCATCTGTCCATCCATCTAATCTTCCTATCTATCCATTCATCCATCCATTCATTAATTAATCTATCCATCAATGAATTGATTCAATCAGAACTCAGAAGACACGTTAACTAATCAATCAATACAAAACATTTATCACTGTCTGTAATGTAATATTCATTTTTGCAACGAATCAGCCTATCCATCCACCAATTTATCAATCACTCATTCTATCAATAAAAGTAGTACATCTGTCCATCAATCAATCAAATCAATAATAACTTGTACTGTCTCACCTATAAATGTACATGCAATGAGTTTCTTAAGCTTACAAGAGTCTTCTATGTGTGGTGGTGAAGTGTTTTTACATCTATCCATTCACCTATCCATCCATTTATCTATCTACCCATCACTCAATTCCGTCAATTAAGTCATTCAATCCCTACAATGAGTTTAAAATCAAATAAATATTGTCTATGTTGTTTAATGTTAATCTGTTAGACTATCATTTTATCCACCCATCCATCTATCCATCTATCGATCCATACATCTCCCCCTCTATCTGTCCATCAATCGATTGAATCAATCAGGAGTCACGCAATCCTACAATGAGTTTGCCCAGCTCAACAATGGTTAACTTTCAATCATTTTAACTATCGATCAATCCATTGATCAATCAATCAGTCAATCAAATTAATTAGTCAGAGGTTACTCATAGGCTGACTTAAATTTATTTTGTAATGTGTAATAATTCGATTGTAGCACATTGTTGTTCATATACTAATAGTTTCTTTGACTGTGTACATCATTTCTGCCATTGTTGTCTATCTGTTTGTATTTGGAGTCAACCCCAGGTTTTGGTTGCAATAACAAAATAAATGATAATAACATTGTCTCTTCTATATCTACTATCAGTTTAATGATCATCCTTCAGTCAATTTACCTATCTATCCATCCGTCATTATATCTATCCATCCATCATCTATCAATCTATCCATCAATCAATCAAATCAATCAGAAGTCATTCAGTCCCCACAATGAGTTTAAGATCAAACTAACCAATGTTGTCTATGTGGTTTACACCCGTCTCACCAGTCAGCAGTAGGCCAGCAGATTAAACCCTTTATCTGCAGGAGTTCATATTTGAGCTAGGTGCTCATAAAGTGATTAGGACTAATTAACTTGTTGTCTTTAGATAAAACAACACACTAAGTTCACCAGTGAGTCAGTGTAATCATTATTGATATCAGAACTAGAATGGCTTCCTTTATTCTCATTTCTGCTCTTATTGTCCGTTCTTATCAGTTACCCAGACTTACAATGGGTTTCATTGGAGTATTGTGGTATTTTGGTCAGGTCTCTTGACTCTCTAAATCTTCCAAGAAGTCACAAGTTCAGTCCTTGCTCAATGCCTGTATCCCTGGACAAAGTGTTTTTTTCGCACATTTATCCCTCTCGACCCAGGTTTATTTCAAGGATACCTGGTAATGCTAGTGTAATAATAGGGGGAAGGGGCCTCAAAATTAGCAGTATTACTGATGAGGCTACCCTGGGTAAAATAAGGCCATAGTGTTAGTGTTTTTAGTCTCAACCCCAAGAAGCACATTAATGTACTCAAATAATGCTATGGGGAAGCAAATATTAGAAACGTACATGTAATTTTTGAAATATGTATTCATACAAAGAATGGCTTAATTTTTCTTCCTGAAACTGAAATGTATTCATGTGAATTTTATTCAATGCCCAGTTTAACAACAAAACATAGTATTACGGGTCAGAATTGTACTTTACAAAATTTTCATAGCACAGAATAATCTGATACCTGAATAAAACCAAGTGGGCCAAACTAAAAGGACTTTAGCAAGATTTTGATCAATGACTCCCTCTTGAGTCTGAGATGGGACAGTTTGTGAATTACTATTCATTGCTCATTAGTTGATTTATGAGGTGCCTGTCTGATGTTATCAGGTTATCTAATAAACCACTTGTTGGTTAATAGCTTGTGGTTGTACTGGTTGACAGACAGATAGGTGACGTTAAACCACTGCCAATGCACATTGTGTGTGTGTGTGTGTGTGTGTGTGTGTGTGTGTGTGTGTGTGAGAGAGAGACAGAGAAAGAGAGAGACAGAGAGAAAAAGAAAGAGAGAGAGAGAGAGAGAGAAAAGGCGGAAGGGAAATAGAGAATGAAATAAAACTAACAGCTATAAAAGAATAATTATTGAATTATAAATGAAATAAATCTCATATTGAATATAAATTAGCATAATGGAAATCATTCAGAGAGAAAGAAGAAGATAGTGCAAAATTGGAAAATGAAAGGAGAGTTTGAAAAGGAGCATGGCCGAGAAAAAAAAGGGAATGAGATTAAGGACCAGTCAGGGAAAGGGCTAGAAGATAACAAATTAAATCTATGACAATTATTTCCAGTTGTCCTTCATGATCATTGGTTTTTCATCATGAATTATCCATTCAAAAGAGATTTAAATGATCACAATCAATTTTTTAATCAGTATGTGTGGAATGTTTATTGTGGATGTGTAGAAAATTTGGTGGTGGGCCAGCAGTGCAAAGCACCACCTCCCACTCTTAGTCTTAAGGAAATTCAGATGCCACTCATCTTATATTAGTCAGCATTTAATAGATCTTGGTCCTCTCTAACATTCTATAAATGATAACATGTACTTGAGTCAGCTCCATAAGTGGCTTTATTGCACCTCATCAAGAACCAATTAAAAGCTCTTTTAGATGTCAGAATTGCGTAGCCAGTATGGCTAGAATAGCCCAGTTAGGGCATGACTCAGTCTAGGGCTATGTCATGAGGAAACACCTCTTGCTGTTTTGTCTAATATACTAGTCCTGGTCTAAAGTGGGCTCTCCCAAAGTTACAAATTTAAAGTGACCTTTTGTCTTTTCCATTTTAATTATCTCTCTGATGTTTTGCTTTTGGGTTTAGTAAAGGAGATTGTTTATTATGAAGTTTTGTATATTTCATGAAGGATTGAAGACCAGTTTCAAATCCTGTAGATACATGTAAAAGTGATTATAATATTTGTTGTATTGTTTATTTTTCCAACACACACAGCTCTGCAATAACAGTTCATGTGTAGATATTACAGGAGTTTTGAAGTACTACATGGATTTAACAATTGTCTTTTTTTTTAATTATTACAACAACAAAAATGCATGAAAGATGAAAATAAAAGAATGAAAGGGTGGGTCAAATGAATTGATAAAAGAGTAAAAGATCTATAAAAAAAAGGTACATCGAGGACCAATCGTTAAGAAATTTTAAAGAAGATATAGGAAAATATAAAATGGTAGTAAAAGAAGAGAAGAAGTGATATGTAGTATTAGAAAGGGGAATGCAATTAATTTTTTTTTTTTAATTCTGCATGAAAACTGAAAAATTCAAAGTAGGGATGGAGTGGGAACCTTAGGGTGATGGCCCCTTCAGAAACTATTATTCATTACCCATAGTTTTTTTAGAAGCTCTCCGAAAAAATTGGTCGAGTCATAGTTTGGATTGATTCTTTAACCCCTATCTCCAATCTCTCATCTCATCATTGCTTTAATGATGACTAAGTTTAACATCATCTTACGCTAGGGGAGGGGGGAGGGGGCTCTAATTATTCACTGGTTTGCATTCCTCAAAACAATCAACACCCATAACTTTGACTTTGAAGTGTCTCTTTTGAAAATCCCTTCTTTTTCTTCCTCCATTATTTTGTTTATTCTTTGCTCTCTAAACACAGTTTAGAAGTGCATGTAACTGGCTTTCAATTGCATCAGACGTGATTGCCAACTTAGTGATGGGTTGCCAATTTAGCGATGTGTCAACAAACGGACTGTGAATCAGCTCTAGGAGAATTTGCATCTTGTTTGACCACAAGGGGGATAAAAATCTTGACGTCAATTCAATTTGGGATGATTCTTCATATCAAATTTGTTAATAGCCATTCAAGTATGCAGTTTATAGATTAAAATCTTGGGTATCATGCAATTTGATTTTGATTGACTGTTTTGGTCAGGTAATTTAAAGTTTGCTTTTTTAGATACCAATATTCAACATTCAGAAAGATAAGCCTACATGTAGGTACAGTTTTATTAGAAGCAATATTGGTAGATAACTAATAAAGAAAACAAACAGGGCAATATCTCTCCAAGAAGTTGACTATGTACATGATTATGACAAGTTCTGTTTTGTGTATGTGTTCCCCGACCAGATATTAGGATAAATTAAAGGCAGCATTCACTCTTTTAATACCCTGGTGGATTATAATATTATTATAAACTAAAGAGTATGTTGATGACAACAGTTGAAAGTATATTTCTACAACATCCAGTCATATTGAAGATTAATTTTCACAGATGTAATAGTTTCTAAATCTAATGGAAAGAAGCGATCTGCAAGAATTATTTTTTTAAGTTAAATGAGACATTAAGACACCAAGTAAGAAACCAACGTTTGATATTCTACTTTTGATACATGCATAGATCCAGTGTGCCTTCCATTCATGAAAGGTTACACTGTTTGAAAAGAAAGAAAGAATGAAAGAAGAAGTTTACTTGTAGGATTTAATCCCTGACCTCACCCCCTCATCATCATCAAGTCATTAACCCAATCAAGATGTTGGTCTTGTCAATACAGTCCCATTCAGGGATTCTAATCCTCATCTTGTCCCCACTTCAGTTTTTTATCTCCATTCATGATCCATCCTTTTGTTTATAAAGTTTTGTTACTTTTTAAATGCCTTTTCATTTTTTATTTCAACACTCCTATACGTCTCTATTTATATTCTGTTATATACACACACTCTCTCTCTCTCTCTCTCTCTCTCTCTCTTTCTCTCTTTCTCTCTCTCTCTTCCTCTCATTCCCTCCCTCTATCCTGTCTTTCTCTCTCTCTCTCTCTCTCTCTCTCTCTTTCTTTTCCGTCTTATTTCTTCCTCTCTCTCCTGCACCTATCCACCTTGTACAGTATATCTGCATTTAAAAACACAAAAAAGCATAAATCTCTCATTTTAGACATCTATTAGAGAATTTTTTCCAAATTATAGGATTTCTAGCTGTTCATATGTACATGTACATGTTTATATTGTAATCATATAATCAACTAATCTTTAACTTTTTGAAAAATGCTAAAAACATCTTTAAAGTTCACTTTATTTTTTAAGTTATTTTTTCCTAAAGTGTCAGTCATCTCTTCAGCTTCAGTGATTTTCCAGGTCACTGATTAAAGTTTGGTTCCCCCTGCCCCCCTCCACCCCTGCCCCCACCCCTGATGATGAGTCACCCTAGGTGCCCTAATCTTATCCATCTCCCCTCTCTAACTTGTTTGATGTCCACTTTAACCTATTATGTGAGTCACCCAAAACAATACTCACCCAAAATTTGATCAAGGAAATCCAAAAGTGGCAACAAGATTTGGTACTTCAAAAAAGGTAGTGCTCTATATAGAAGGTTCACTGGTTCATGAGCACTCTTTCATGTGCCGACTTTGGGCCTTGTTTTGTTTTTTCTGTACCCAGACTGTTTTAATTTTCACAGTCTATACTCTAGTAACAGTTATTTGATCACCATAACACTATTGTTGTTGCCTGTGTGAGTCACACAAGCCCAGAACTTTCTCAAAACTTTGAACGTGATAGTGCCATTTTCGATGTTAAAGAGGATACCTTTTTAAAATTTTACGTACTCTCTTATTCCTTAAATTAATTTCTTCACTTTCCATAATAAACCTTTTATAGATTAGATTGCTAGTCATGGGTACATGAACTAAGCATGTTCTTCCTAATATTTCAAAAACCTAGACCTCAAAAATCAGATATGATCTGAAGATGAGCAAAATGCATTAAACAAATAGAGGCAGCTCCTTATATCAAGAGAAAATTGCCTTTATTTTGCAGATGGGACATACAAGGTTTTGCCATTGTAAGATGTAGAGTCCAGCTATCCCAATATGACCACAAAAAAATGATATCCTCAGTTTTTTTTTCATTTGTCATCCCAGCGAAGTGACATGTAATATAATAATAGTCTATATACCTGTTTTCTAATTTTATGCATACTTCATAAAGAAGTGTTTCCCTTGACAACTGAACAGTTTGTCAGAGGCTTGCCAGACATAGCAATGGCTATTGTATAGAGGTGTCGATTCCATCTCTAGAGATGTCATTATGTATAGCAGACCAATTAAGTAATTCAGTTTGCAACCATCAGTAATGGAGAGAAGCACGCTTACATTGAAGTACATTAGTAAACAGGTCATCCCTTAACAACTCAAACGTTTGCCAGAGGTGTACTAGACATAGCAACAGCCAATACATCGAAATGCATTAGTAAACAGGTCATATTGTAACTTGTTGCCACGGCGTAACCAATCTTTTCTTTCTCTTTCCTTCATCCTCTACAGATGGGGCCACACCCCTCTTGACGATGCAAGGCTCTTCGGTCATACAGGAGTTGTCGATATGCTAGAAAACTTCAAAGCCAGAAGGCAGGAAGAGACATGAGAGGGATTCTGTTATTGTAAGTACACCTCTGATTGAACCTTCCATTTGTTCTACAGTCAAACCTGTCTATAGTGACCACCCAAGGGAAACACAAAAAGTGGTCTTTGTAGACAGGTTCCTTTAGTACATGTTTCAGTGAGAAAACCATTTTCAAGGGAAACAAAAATGTGGTCTTTAAAGACAGGTGGAAAGACAGGTGGTCTTTGTAGACAGGTTCCTTTAGTACATGTTTCAATGAGAAACCATTTTCAAGGAAAACAAAAAATATGGTCTTTGTAGATTGGTTAAAAGTAGGGGGCATGTGATTCAACTAAGACTTCATTAAGTTGCAACCATTACACATCAAATCCCAGGTCAGCCGATTGACGTGATAGTTATTGCTCCTACTCAGTTACCAAGAATGTAATATATGTTTGTTCTACGGGCCCTGCCCACTGGTGTGCTTTTAATTAATAGTGATTCATGCACTGGTTTTCTTAAAGTGCTATTTGAAGGTTATTTGCTTCCTCATTCTGCTTCCATCACATTTTTCCCTCTATTATCATTTTATTAATTCACACCATTTTGGGGTTAATTTTGCTTCTTTAGATATTTTATTCTCTCTCTTGCTATAAGTGGTGTATGAACAGGATGGCACATGCCTCCTCATTGAAAGAGAGAATAATGGCATCATAAACAGAAGAACACCCTCCCATCTCCCGATGGCCTTTTAAAATGTTATTATCTCTCTCCATTCTCTCTCTCTCATTTTTATCCATACCAGATTAACAGTGCTGCTGCAGCAAATCCTAAAATTCTTGAAAATAGAACCTAGAGAAAATAATGGCTTATCCATTACTTGCTCAGAAGATTTCTTATAAACAATTGCAGCCTTTAATTTTTTTTATTTGTGTTATTCATTCTGTTTAATTCTCTTTAATTTGTACATATTTTTTTTTCTTCTTTCAGCTCAATAGAATTTATAAAGAGCAGCTCTTCCTATTGTATTGACGACTCACCAATATTGGACAATAGATGGCGCCATCTTCAATCCCGTTCTTCCATGCTGGCTGCATAGACAATGGTTGGCTTGGGACACTTTCTCTGATGGTAATAGTCTGGCATTCATTGGGTTATGTGGGTATGTGTAATATGAAATAGGATGAAGGGGTAGAAAACGTCTCGATTATGCTGGAGCCATGTTCATGAATCGATGCACAAATTGAATGAACATTAAAAAGTATATCATGTACAAGTTCAGTCTGTATACTGTTATACCAAACTCAAAAGAAAAACTTCACAATCATGCTAGCACAAACTGAGTTGTGCTTTAAAAATTATGACTTGTGGATTTTTATTGTTTTTTTGCCCTATGTTTTCCAATTTCCCACTTTTCTTGTTTGCATTGTATACAATGATTGATAAATCATATATACAGAGAAGAGAGAGAAAAATTCATGTATTTTGTCTGAGCACTGTATATCATTACTAAATTGTTTTGCAGTCAAAGACAATTTTTGAAAGGCACAACATTTTAAACATGGGGGTAAAGCTGCAATGTATTCCAATGACAATGTAATAGCAATGAAAATCGTCTCCTTGAGGCGACAAAATGAAATGTTGAGGTATATATATATTTGTTTTCTATCCCTCTATTTTCTACTCCTTCTTGCCTTCTCTCCTTCTATCCATTATCTGTGTCAACTACAATGTCTCAGGTTTTTCCTCATGAAATGATATTGATTATCTCTTCTTATGTCATGAATAGACTGTTTTTTTGCATCACAAATACTGTAAAAGTAGAAATATTTGCGGTACATTAATTTTCGCGCTAAGATCGGCAAGCAGCAGAGATGCCAACTAGTACGGATTTCCCGTAATTGGTACGGAAATTAACGACCATTACGGCAGTACGGAATGTTGTCTAAAAATTACGTTTTTTTTTTTTTTTTTTTGCGCATAGGGATCTATCGTAGCAAGTGCTGTACAGTATGGTGGCCATCCAGCACTCGCTGCATGAGAAAGATGGAAAATTATCAAGTATTCTCTTAATAGAAGCCAATTTTTCATTGAAAACTTATGTGTTGTGATGAACTGAAAATCAATATTTAGCAACTTTGTGGGAGTAAAATCACAACAAATTTCAGATAATCATGCGCATGCGTCCGCTTGCCATTCTTTTAAGATTCATGGCGCCGCATAGGAAATTACTGATTTATTCCCCAAATTACTGATTTTGAGCCTTATGGTTACTGATTTGTGCTCTGAAAGGTTGGCATCCCTGAACCGGGCATTTTTAGAACTCACGAAAAATATAAGCATGACTTTGTATGCCTGTTTTAAACTGGCTGAATTGCGGGCAACTCGAATTTAAGAACCAGCGAATATGTTTTGGGGTCGCTCAGCGCGAAAAATTAAACACACAAAAATAACAGCGTTTACAGTATCTCTTCTCTTGTATCATGAATAGGCCATCCTTTTGCTAGACTCTTATCTTCTGAAACATTTTCTGACAGCCGTCCAAATATCAGGTATTTTAAATGATTATTTCAAGTAGAGGCTTTAAATATGAAATCACCTCACTGCCCTGTCAAACATAGACGATAGTTGATTGATTTTAAAGAATGATATGCAAGAAATTTTCTGTAATGTAACGTGTAGGGTGTCCAGGGATAGAGCAATGATAATTTAAATTTACAACAAAAAATATTGCTTGAGGATTTTGTCTTGTATGATTTTGGAGTTTGGCGTTTCTAATAAAGAAATCCCTTATTAATCTTTACAGAATTTTAACGATTTTTGTATTTTTTTTTGAGGTACCAGTATTTTTGTAATGCCTTTTGTTAGGTGCTATTTTCCAGATAGTACAAACAACAGTGTAGCCACATTTTGCTATATTAAATTTGTATGTAGATAAAGTTCCCATTAACAACCATAGTGTTTTTAAATTGAGCTTACAATAGTCATATTAAAGTAGGTTAATAACAACATTTTAAGTTTTGTACATAATATATAAATTAATGCCATCATTAATTCAAATTATTATATCAGACTACATGTTGTTCTGTTGCCAAAATATCATTTGTAATAAATTTGCTCAAAGAAATCTTATTTCTAATATGACATATATTTAGTTGGTGAAATACTGCGTATAATCTCTATGAATGTTGATTGTAAATCGAAATTGAAATTGGAATTGGAATTTAATGTTTCTTGTAGGTGGGTGGGTCTTTTGATGATGGACACACTACAATGAATGTATGGTATAATATAAACTCAGGGCTATAATAGTCTTGTAATAGTATGATAGTATCCTTGTAACCTATAATATTAAGATTTTTAAAGTAATCTTATTGCATTTTCTTATTTTTTCTTATTTGATTATCAAAAATTTGTTGTATAACATACAATTTATCCTCTGAAGGCCCTTGCTGGAAAGACAAGTTATGAATTACTGTCAAAACAACATGTAGCAAATTTCTTGCAACGGAGTAATGATGGCTGATTTCAAAGAAAGATTTACAATTTGTTCTTGTTCTACAGTAAATCATGCATCAAATTTACTATTTGGACCCCAAAAACTAGTTTGAATTTACGAACAATGTATAGGCTAATAATGTTGTATATGAGTACTAAAGTGCTCGGCTGATGACACTGACATGTTGCTGGGTGGTCTGGACTTTGTACATTAATGCTGTGCATGGTATATCTGATTTTTTAAGGATTTTTTAATTGTATGGATGACATCATTTCCCTTCTCAAAATTCATGTAATTAAGTTCTTATCATTATCATGTCTTGCTTAAAGGGATCGTTTAACAATGTTAAATCTGAGATACACAGCCCTACGTGTTATCAGTGTCTGTGATATGGTGTAATATTAAAGGTTTAACAAAATTACGCTTCAAAATGATCAAGAAGTGCCTCAAAAAGTTAAAAAACTTTGAGTGACCGGTTTTACCATACTCGTTTTCCCCAATAGACTGTAGTGTTATGAAAACCGTCAGGCGAACGGTTTTCAAAATTTGTAATTCCAATCATTAATATCTTGATAATTAGACAGGCGATCGGCTTGTAAAAGTCATGGGGTTCCTGACTGACCTAAAGGTTTATAATTATCATTGCATCGTGAGCTAAATCCAGAATTTTGTTTCAGAATCTGAGACAAAGTTACCGGATCCCTTTAAAGAGTGTTTATGCTGTTTTTGCTTTTCCAATTAATTTTGTTATGCAATACTCATTAATAATTTGTATTGCCACTGCTAACATCAGTGGTACTGGCACTGAATAAACGTAATGCTGAAGTCTCATTCCCCATGTGTATGAAGACGAATTGCACAATGATTTTACTGGAATGTTTAAATTGTGATATTTGATTTGCTCTCTTTCACTTCTATAGCAATGATTAAAAAAAAAATATATATATATATTTGCCCTGTTAAAACTGAGCAAGAAATATAAGGCTTCCAACATGTCTCAGTTGTATTTTGTATGGGAGTAACAGTGTGTACTACAGAGAAGGGGGGAAAAGTTCAACAGAGACAGGTCTTGGCCAGAGAAAACTAAGGAAGATAAAGAGATGCAAGGAGAGAGGGATGGAGAGAGAGAGAGAGAGAGAGATAAAGAGGGGGGCTGAGAGAGAGAGAGAGAGATAGTTAGAGATGAGATAGGGGAAGAGAGATGAGAGAGAGGGTTAAAAGAGAGAGAGAGAGAAGGTTAAAAGAGAGAGAGTGACAGAGAGGGTTAAAAAAGAGAGAGAGAGGGATAAAAGAGAGAGAGAGTTAAAAGAGAGAGGGAGGGGGGGGGGGGGGGGTAAAGAGAGAGAGGGGGTTAAAATAGAGAGAGAGTGTGTGTGAGAGAGAGGGTTAAAAGAGAGTGAGAGAGAAGGTTAAAAGAGAGAGGGTTAAAAAAGAGAGTGACAGAGAGGGATAAAAGAGAGAGAGAGAGTTAAAAGAGAGAGGGAGGGGGGTTAAAAGAGAGAGAGAGGGGGGGGGGGGGGTTAAAAGAGAGAGAGATAGTTTTTATGTAATTGTCTATACCCTCTTCAGAGCCAGAGGGGTGTTACTGGATACATGTGAATGCCTTCTTGACTCTTAAAAGACTCTTAAATGACTCTTTGATGATCCTTTTTGTTGTTGTTTGAAGAGAGAAAGGAAAATGACTGAAGAAATGTTGGACAGAAAAAAAAGGATATTCTTCTAAACAGCAGATTTTGAAAATGTCCTGATCTCAACCCTCTCTCCCTCCCTAACCCCCTCTCTCTTTAAATATTCATCCTTCTCTAATTCCCGCCATAACATTTCTTTCCCTTCCTCTCTCGGGCTTACTCTCTCTCTCTCTCTCTCTCTCTCTCTCTTTCTCTCATCTCTCTCTCTCTCTCTCTCTCTCTTTCTCTCTCTGTCACCATTTCTTTCAAGTTTCTCATATCCCTCTTAACATTCAGGTGAATCTTCAAGCTAAAAACAATTCAGTATGCCAACACACATAATATACTGATTAGCAGAAACTTGCACTGGTTTATTCTGTATCAATCCTCATATAATATAAAAACATTGTTTTCTTATTGAAAACTCACAATTCTAATTTGCATTCAAACTAGCAAATAATATAAATCCTCTAATTAGAAAATAATGCAAAAAAACTCACTGAAAATAATCAGAAAATCCACTACAGTGAGTTGTTAAGTTTGAGTTTGAATGTTAAGGTGAAAATGAAATAAATAATGGCAATTTTACATACCTAGGTATTTACATTAAAAGGTGTACAGCATGTTCATATAGACCCTTCAGTTTTATTTTCCACAACAACACATTGATAAGACTTGTCATTTGTTTGTCAAACATGCTATGCAAAGACATTTGCATAATTTTACCACCTTTCAGAGAATGTTTATCACTTCCCAAAGGAATGATACTCTAAACATTTCCCTGAAAGTGCCCTAATATGAAACTATTAAGCTGTCTGACTATTGAAATTTAATCGCTGGCAAATTTAACCTTTCAAATAGCGAAATACTGACATGCATAGTTTGTTTCATTTTTATGCTCCCATTTTCTCTGCTTCATATGAAATCTACACACATTGTAGTTTTCAAACACACAATTCAGGAATGCTAGATAGCTTTCTATTGGAATGATTTTGTTGAACATATATATATATATTTATATATATGTTCAAAATGAAGATTAAAATTCACTATAAATTAAATTGAATTATTTCAATGCCGATTCCATATAAACATCTACACAATCTATTTGTAGTTTTTATTGGTTATGTATACACTGTTTAATATGATACATTTATGTTATACTTTAACAGCACAAAGTTTGAAAAGTATATCCTCCATTTTGGGGGTATTTTCAAGCTAAAAAATGCATGCTTTATCACAACAAAATAGGTTATAGAAGAAGCTGACAAAGCAATCTAGTGTGAAAATCAACTATGATTAACAAATTATTCAAATAACTGCCTCTTTGATAAATGTCTCTTTTAAAACGATAATATTTTGGCGTAGTTTATGGCGTATTTACCAACTATAATATCATCTTGCACCGTACAACTTAATGCATAGGCCATTCCTGAAGGTTTTAAAGCACCAAAATATGATGAACACAAAATCAATTAACATCAGTAGAACTTGCCTGCATGCCGAAGCTTTCAAAACAACTTCAATATCAAATGTACAATAACTACATCAGCTGATAATTTATGTACATCTCTACATCTATGTACAGTCGGGAATCACACAGCCCAGCTGTGGCTTGCTTGTAAACAAAAACAAAACTAAGTATTGCATCAAATGCATAATTAACCACTATTCAAATGAACTTCCTAATAAATAACATGCACTTTACATTCGAGCAAACTTCAAACAACAATCTCCATACAATGTATAGTATTTACACTTAGTGCTTGGCAACTAGAATTTCAAATTCTAACTGTACATTTTGCAAGAAAGCAGAAAAGGTGATACGTTGGTTACAAAATACAAAAAGTGATTCACATGAAGTACTATATTTGGAAATTGGAAATTGTCTCTTGGCATTTGGCATAAGGACATCTAGTGTCCCTTTATAAGGACAACAATACTTTGTGATTTGTTTTGATCGGTAAGACCCATACCCCTTTATATTTTAAAATATGACAAATTCAAGACATTGCCTTTGGTAAAACAGGTGATTTGATCTAGTAACTGTTCATATGATAAAGTGATGAGAATCATTCCGGGAAATTTTTAAACAGAGAAAATAGAAAATCAAAGAGATGAAATATGGAAAGAAAAATATAGGGAAAATTGTAAAGAACAATAGAAAATGATAGATGATTCAGAGAGAAGTTTTGATAGAGATAAGTAATAATATCCTTTTAAAATTGGAGCTTTAAATCTAAAGAACTATGATAAGGAAAAAAAGAGAAACAAAACTTTCTATTTTGTTGAAAGGGCAATCTCAAGATAATTTGTTTGCTGCCAAACAATTTCTGTCCTTTTCTTATTACAAAGTTTTTTGGTAAGCGATTTCAAAGTACTTTCTTGGCCTTTCACGATTGATCAAGTGCTATTTTTTTTTCTATATCAAAAGGCATGTATCAAATTGACTTTGGGTGAAACTGGTACTACCGTCAACAGTACTGAGCGGTTCAAAAAGAGTAGGTATCCACATCGTGCATGAGAGTCATTAATACAAATCGTCTTCTAATACAGTAGACCTGTCTATTAAGACCACCCAAGGGAAACAAAGTGACCACTATAGGCAGGTGGCTTTCTAGACAGGTTCTACAACACACATTCCCTTCTCAAGGGAGACAAAATGCATGACCACAATAGACAGGTGGCTTTTATAGAGAGGTGGCCACTACCAAAGGGTCAACTGTACATTTTACGTTGATTTTTCTAAATTAAATTTAAGGAGTTGATATAAGGCATTAGACATAAAACAAAAAAATGAAGTCGATTTCAAAACTTCACAAACTTAAACTTGACTTAAGTAATACTAAATAATTTTAACTTTGTCTGAAAGTTTGCAATAAAATGTCTGGATATTTCCATCATTCTAAAAAAAACATGGTTCAAATAATATAGATGACCAAACAATGCTAGCACCTGTAGTTATACATACACAATATTAGATTTCAGTAAGTAATCTTAACTATTTCTTGGCTAGAAATCCCAAACAGCAGACTGCAAGTGGCTATATTTATAAATATTTAAACTAAAACAACTTATAAGTTCAAAGTTCTATGCCCTTTTTATCGCCGAGTCAGTGCATCAGTATCGCCCTTGAATACAAAAAAGTATTTACAAACTGCCACTTTAGCAAATTATATTCTAATACTATTTGCAAAAGTAGTCTTGTTGATGGGAACGAAAAGGAAACAATTACATTCTTCCAAGTTGTACTGGTTACATTTGCTGATTTGTTCTTTATTAAGTATTTAATCATTCTTCCCTGCTCACAGCTTCTCAAATGATGAAAAGTCCAACAATGAAAGATTGATCATCACAGCCTATATTATGATACATAGTGATGCATTTGATGATATATCATTAATATCCTCGACTAGATTTCAACCTCTGCTGTGCCAGACAGTCAAGCAAGTGCAGGAAGTTCATCTGCTTGGATCATGCAAAACTTTTCAAAGGGTCGAGGATACTCAAAGTACTCATATTCTCATCCATGCATTCATCAATGATGACCCTGTGAAGCACTTCATCAGTCTTTGTTGGACACCTTGAGGAGAGTCATAAGATAAGTCTTTCATCAGTTGGCAACCTCTACAAGTGTGAAGCACTTCAGTCTTTGTTAGCCAATTTTGAAGAGACCCTTTGGACAATTTAAGTCTTTCATCAGTTGGCAACCTCTACAAGCGTGGCGCAACCGGTGTGCATGGGCTCGTTTGTCATCGACCCCGTCGTGACCCCGGCGGCCGCGGCAGCCGCAGCAGCAGCAGCGGCCGCAGCCTGGATGGCCCCGACGCACTCGTTGTGGGTGAAGCTGTGCCGCCTCAGGTCGCAGTTCCGCCTGAACACCTTGCCGCAGTTTGGACAGTTGAAAGGTTTGATGTCGGTGTGCGTCAGGAGGTGGGTCTTGAGGTTGCTGCGCTGGTTGAAGGTTCGGCCGCAGGTGGCGCACTTGTGGGGCGACTGCTGCATGTGGAGGGTCTTGTGGACGGCCAGGGTTCTCGCTTGACAGAAGCCTTTACCGCACTCTCCGCATTTGAAGGGTTTTTCCTTGGAATGGATGTACCTGTGGTAGGGAGAACAATGAAATAAGATATTCATAAGGAAAGGGTCTTACTTCAAGATAAAGTCATAGACACAAGGGATTTGTTTTTTCAAGAACATTAAAGTACCAGTTCATGGTCATCCCAATTAAATATGTGTTGTTGAATTAACACACGTTCCTATATCATTTCCACAAACTTGGAAAAATGACAGTTTCAAAATATTGAAATATTTGGTTTGCATCATGGACAAAAGTTTCTCTAGACAACCTCAACAGCTTTTTCTATCAATGACTACAATGCCTGCAAAAGAACCAATCGAAACAAATAATTTAAAAAAAGATAAAATACAATATTAAAAATTTGCGACAATGATAAATGATTTTATTCATTTTTTTTTTCTTCATACAAATGAATAACAAAAAAAATGTATTTTAACATGGTTCTTCCCTTTCTATATGAGGAACTCGATTGCATTAAAAAAATGCTACTTTAAGATAAAACACAAGAAAGTCCTTCCTGTGTCATTGGCATAAACATGGTAGTCCAGCTTCCTAAAAGTACATTATTTCAGAAGCATGTTCCCAATCTACAATAGTTCACATGAACTTTTTGTATTTTCAAAACATATTTGTTTCCTTCTTTAGCCACACGTTCGGCTGGAAGTTGGTTTGGATTTCACTTCACAATGGGTATAAATCTGACTATTTTCAAGATCAGTTATCAATAAGGTTAAAAGGGAACTCACAGAAGGGCAAGGAGCTCTTTGTTTGAATAAAATAATATTTATGTGGTGGCAGGACCACTGCACTTTACTGTTTACAAGTCAGCAATGAAATCAGAGAGTTCTGAGCATGAACTGAATCGACTGGAGTAGCACAAGTCTGGGGGAAGTGCAAGAGGGAAACTTGAAGGAGGGTTGGAAAGTTTAGATGGAAAACAGCAAGAGCAAGAGCAAACTCTTCATGGGTTAAAGTAAAGTCTTACTGAAAGAGCAGGGATGACAAAGTAAGGTAATAAATGTGTTCTAATTGAAGCTACAAGGAAAAGGCATTTGTCTAGGAAGGGTGGAAATGAATGAATGAATCACGACCGAAATATAGCACCACAAGTTCTGAACATTTAAGTGAAACCTTTTGATGAAAGCTTTTACAAAAACAAAGCTCCCCCCCCCCTCATAATTTTTTTCTTTCCCTTCTCGACTAATTCTACAGTGTTCCACAAGAACAAGGGAAAAGCCTAAGCTTACTGTTCTCAAAAACTTCAATTTTTAAAGGAGAAATCTGTCATCTCCGTCTCGCTCTCTCTGAGACCTCATCCGTTTTTATCATCTTCTCTTCCTCCTCCTCCAAACTGGGGATTAGGGTAGCGAAGGTTACTCCTCTTTCCCAGGTGTGAGGCTTTTTCAGCCATCTCTTGCCGCTAACGAGGGTACCAGGCCGACCCAGCCATCCGCAAGGTAGGCGGGGTCATACCATCCAAAGATGCCTTGCCAGGCCGCCGCTGCCGCCAAAACCAAAACGGCTACTTGCTGCTCGCTCAAGAGCAGAAGTTTTGGGCATCTGCTGGATGATCCAGCGAGATTAGGCGCTCCTTGTCCCCTTGATCAGGGCATGACAGACAAGGCAACCTGCTAAACTCATTGTGGATAATCTCCAGCTTCCCTCCGCAAGTGCTCTTGGCGGTCAAAGCATTATCTCATCATCTCCACCAGCAACGAGATGATCTACCCAGGTATCGAGGTGAGTATAGGGGTTGAGGGGGGAGGAAGTCCAGGGTTATCATAGAGTTTACTCTGGTATAAACTTGGGTTATAATTGGATATTACCGTCTTTAATTGTTGCCATCTTGTTCCGGGATATTACCCCCAAATTGTCCTGTATCCTTTGGTTACCCCACAAAGAAATCTCAGGTATGATTGATGGGCTTACACTCCCAGAGCTCCTAGCTTGCCCCCATTCCCACCAAAATACATCTTGGAGTTTTGTTAGGTTTTTACTCTGATAGACTTTTATAATATAATACTTCTCTTTCAAAACTTTAATTCTCGTTTCAAAGAAGAGATCAGTGATTTTGATAAGTTAGAGGATTGATGTAAGGGAATATAGGGGAATAGAAGGAAATGAGGAAGACAGACTCAGGAAACACTCCAACATTGAAGTTGCAAATTCATTAGCAACTACACAGGTACAAAGAAAGATATAGCTAGCATCAGCAAGTTTTCAGCATACTGCCCTCTTTTGGCAAGCCAAATATATTATACTTATCTTGTTGATAGGATCTAATCTAGGTATTTTTGATAATGATATTTGAGAATATTTGTTGATTTTAAATTTGGAATTGAATATGTTTTTAGTCTTTGCAATCAAGTTTCTGTTTCATTATACAAAAGTTTTCAAATGTTTATTATTTTTTATCATCATTATTATATTATCATTATTTTTTATATTAAACAGTATGATTGTAATGCTGCATTGCTTTTTATGCCCTGCATCTACCAGTAATTTAGTTTTATCCTGGGCTTTTATATCTCCTTTGTTGGGCAAGTGATTTCAAAGAAAAAATAGATACAGGTGTATATGGACAAAGCTTCGAAAGGTGAAGAGAAAACAAATCTCCAAATCCCTAACTACCTTAAGTCTGGCGACCAGGTGTAAATGTATGGTGCCCTCGTCTGTGCCGATTCTGCCAATTCTGCTTGCTTGAGGTGACACGAGCAACCTTATCTGCGCTCTCGGATTAACTCTTTTACGACTTGTAGTTTAACACCGAGTTTGGCATGGCCAGATAACACTCGGTGCTAAATACTCAATTTGCAAATCGGTTTGTATGCTTAGACCGGAAGCTCGTGAGATAATGGTATTTACCAAAAGATAAAACCACCTTGTTGAAGGGAGGATGGAAGCTCAAAAACATAAATAACCTCTGAAAGACCTTTGAAAAAAGTACATCCTTTAGACTTGTTCAAAAGGAGAGGTTTATCTCTTTGAGGAAAAGGTTGCACTTCAGTTACTTCCGACATATAAACATCAACTATTTGCGTTTAACTCTTCTGTGGTACCAAGATACATTTTCCAGGGCAGAAGATTGAAGTCGTGCTTCTTTCCAGCATTTAAAATTGTTAATTTAATCTTTGAATGAAAAAGATATACATATTTGTAACATATAGTATCTTATAGGTGATATAATCTTTTCAGAAACATTCCCTTGTAAAATGTAATTTATTTTCATTTCTAAATGAGCATATTTCAGTAATAAATAATGGACACCTTGTTTCACCTGAAGAGAAATGTACTTCAAACAATTAAAATACACCACTTACATGTAGGTAAGGGTTTAAAAAAGCTGTGAAAAGAATAGCTCACCACTTTGGCAAAATCTACAAAGAGAGAATGTATTTTTATGAATTTAAATATGTACATGTAATGTACTAATTTAAGCATTTCCTCAGACTTAATTCTTGCAAGTGTTTTAGACTCCTTCATCACAGCTTCTAATTTGTCATCTTCTCTTTTGACAAACACCTTGCTTCCAGAGCTGTCACTCAAGATCCTTGTTCCAGATAAGACCTGGTCTAACAACAGAACCGGAAGGCGATGTCAGAGATAAGTGTGCCCAGATCGTGTAGGTACTGGACCCGCTCGATTGTTTACTGCGGAGGCGTACAGTAAGGTGCAAGCGAGATGTTTACTATCGTTACTAACCAAACTTCCTGACGTTAAAACAGTTTGTAAAGCATCCCACGCATATAGAAAGAGGTTATTGAAGAGTCATTTTTATTTAATAAATGATAAATCATTAACAATAAATATCAATAGATATTAAGAAAATGCCCTTCAAAATATGTCTCACAAATACAGTCATTTGATAAATATTGTTTGTTTCCTTTCTGAATTTAAATAAATGATTATTATTAATACATAGCATTGGCAATACCAATCGTTAACCTCCAAACTTATGGTGGCTCAAGAAAATGGTGTTTAGTTGCTAAACACACTTCACAATATCATTCAAGGCTTTGTAGGTATCAAATTGGGAAATATCAAAGAGAAAACAAGAAGCAGCTCCAAATGGAAAGCATTATTATTACAAAATTTACTTTTAAATGCTACAAACATCCTCCACATATCCTCCACATGTAAACTAATTGGTACAAAGTAATGCGTCCATTAAATTTTATACACATCCTGCATTTTACTTCTTGTATTACACTAAATATAAACCAAATGAAACATTATAACATCTTCAATCATCGTAAAACTTTCAATTGAACAGATAAATGAGACATTTACAATATCTGAGAATATCACTACCGTTTCTTTTTATCAGCTGTATGTCTTCTCTCTGAATCTATTCCAATTTATCATTCAAATAGTTTCAGAAGCTCAGTAACCTTTCTGTGTAAAAGAAAGGGGAAGCATGATAAGCGTAATCGAGTTTGGTTCCTTTTATAGTTCTTGGATCAATCCCTATACCATTGAGGACGGTCTGTAAAGAGAAGACAATTGCATCTTCCAATATCATTGCCAGATTTACAAAAAATACTAGAATAAATAAATAGAAAGTGTATAAATTCTTTGGCATGGTATGAATAGACTTGTCTATTTATTTTAGACTTTAAAACCTCTTGAACTTCTCTGATACAACTGAAATACAACTGCTTTCATAGGCAGTACTTCTGGTAAGAA
Source organism: Strongylocentrotus droebachiensis (assembly GCA_035222895.1). Lineage (NCBI taxonomy): Eukaryota > Metazoa > Echinodermata > Echinoidea > Camarodonta > Strongylocentrotidae > Strongylocentrotus > Strongylocentrotus droebachiensis. The sequence goes on along the minus strand of JAVYIG010001506.1, from coordinate 134,946 downwards.
TTATATCCACGAAGACAACTTTTACATTTGGGTTCATATGCCTCTACATGTCACATAGGACATTGCTGAAAAATGATGAGAAACAACGAGAGACAAAGCAAGGAGGCAGTGATTCACTTTGATTGAATCATCATCTTGTCTGGAAGATGGAAATATTGAATGAATATGCCTCTCTTTCTCTCGATCCACACCCCAAAATAGGCCGAATGAATGACTGACTCAAAAATGTTTCAAATCCCAACTACATCTTAATACGGTTCGCTCAGGCACAGCCTGGTGAGTCGTTAATCTGGAGCGCGGATTTCATCGCCACGTGATTCAGACGACGGTGATAATTACCTGATAGTTCCCCGAACCAGATCAGGCGAGATTAAAACGCTAATCACGCATCGCGATTAAAAATGTCTAAGCCGGGGCGAATTTCAAACTGCTCCCTAGGAATACAAAGAGGTGACGCGTGTGTGGGAAAACACAAAGAAAACTTTGAGATGTTACTTTAATCCTTTAAAACACTTATCATGCATCGTGATTCAAATTGTCAAAAGCCGGGACATATTTCAGGCTGCTCCCTTGAGTATAAAAAGGTGGCGTGCGTGGAAAAACACAAAGAAAACTGTGAGATGTCGCTTTTAATCCCTCGTTACTTTAATGAGACAATGGAAATATAGGTTAATATTGTTGTGAAGGTTGCGTGATACATACCGAGTCAGAACATATGAGACCAAAAGATAAAATATGAAGAGAGTAAAGAAAATGACTTTCTGTGTGTCTCATTACTGGCACCACCCTTTTGTCATAAAGATAAGTAATTTCTAATCAATAGTTCGACAACCTTGACAACTTTGGCTGCAAATGAGATCAAACAACTTATTTGAGAGCCAGTAGGCTATTAACTCTATGTCAAGGTATATGAGTTATGGCCCTTGTAGCTTTTAGCATACAAAGCATAAACATTCTAAAGCCAGGTATTAATTTATTGAGACAATAGGAAACATATAGCATCCAAAAGTTGTGGAAGCTTTGTTATGCCTATTAAATTAGAACATATGAAACCAAAAGGGACGGTGAAATATCGGGGAAAAACATGGCTTTCTTTGTTGTTTTTGGCAATTAATCTTGGCATCTATCTCAAGAGCTGCAATAAATCTACAAAACTATTAAATAGTTCTTTCAGTTACCTAACCATTGAAAGCTCTAAAGGTGTGTGTTTTGTGTTAAGTATGTTTTACAGCCAGCTTTCAATCATCCAGGCATACTTTAATCTAAATAATGACATTAGGTGTACATTACATTAATTGCATTCAAGTTAAAGAGAGAAATATATTGAATATGAACAGATACATTGATATAGTTAATTTCAAGGGGAAAAAAGGCCCACATGGAAAAATTGGAAAGAGGGTTCAAATAGTGAATTAAACTGAATTCATATCACATTTGTGACTAAGATATTTCAACGCTCCTTTAAAAAAAACTAATTAGAACTAAAATTGAACTAATTATAACCTATTAATATTGAAATTTACCCTCATACTTGGGGCACATTTAATGCTTGGGCAATAAATAAGCATATAGCAGATCAGCATCTTAAGCAATCGGCCTGCCTTCTTAGATTGCCTGAGTGATAGCCGAGCAAATGCAACGCTTCGTAACTAGGGTGTGTTATAACATAGCGGAAGCAACTACAAATCCAGTATTAATAGATAATCATCAACGACCAGTTCTTGCTGTATTTCTTCAAATACAAGTTCAGCTAAGCCTCCTTTTCTATATCTATCTCTCTCTCTCTATTTCTCTCTCTCTCTTTCTATTTCTTTCTCTCACTCATTCTCTATCTCTCTTTCTTTCCGTTTCATTCTCCTAATCTTCCTCTCTCCTCTCCTTGTCTCTCATTCCTATTCCATTTTTCTCATGATCTCCTTCTTTCTCGCTCTTTTAAACTTATTTTTATCTACTCTCCCCCCCCCCTTAACCCACTCTCTCTCTCCTGCATTTTCAGATCTCTCTCATTTTTGTTCAGCACAAATATGTTTCTCTCTCTCTCTCTCTCTTTCTCACACAAGTGATTCATGAATGACAAGTTAATCCTAATCATAGATTACTGAGACACTATGACCAACAACTGTTTTCAATTTTGTAAAAGAAATCATAAATAATTATCATAAATATTTAATAAACTCCTCCCCATCTTGATTGACCACAAGAGATAAGAATCATTGGTCACTCTTCCTCAAAGCTGTGCCCTCCCTTTTTAATCATACCTCAAGCCATATCCGTCTTCCTTTGTCTTTTAAGGAAGGGGCAAGCGATTAAAATCACCCGTCTGCGCGTCCAAGCCAATCCTTACTCCATTTGACCATTGAGTCTTATCCCTTTAATCACCCTCTACTCCTCTTACTCCTTAACCTTCTCCTTCTCAAAGAATATCGAGCGTTCCTACGAGGAGTAACGTTAATCCCGGAACGAACGCAAAGTGTTAAGAAAACTCAGAGATAAGGATCATAAACACGTCCTTCCCAGTGTACTTCCTCTCATTAATGTTTCATATTTCTTCATTCGAAACTGATCTTTCCCTCTTCTTATAAACCCTTTCAACGCCAACATCTGATAAGAAGTTCCCGTCCCATATAATCTGAACATGCCTTGGTGTCACAGGGGTTAAATATCATGAACGCTCTCCTTCGACAGATCTTGTTGCCATTCTGGACAATGGGGGCATCATCACGTAGGGCGTGGATTAGGATTAAGAAGGGGTGAAGGATTAAAGCATATCGTCTTAAATGACCAGCTGAATCAAACAGTTGAAACAACTGTCTTTTTCTTTCTTTGAACATGTGTGTTTTTTGATAGTTTCTTTAATTTCCTGCCATAGATAATGTTACTCCAACTTTTATAACAGGAAAAATAAATGAAGACTTCCCTAATTTCTTTCCTAAAGTTTGTTCAAACATTTTTTAATAAAAAGGAAATCATTTTTTTGGCAAAGTGCCTTCTTGTGGCGTAGGTCAGCATTTAGCTTCTACCATTGCTACTTCTTTTTATCATAATCATGTTCCTCGTTCTATTTTAGATCTTTCCTATGATTTCCTGATTTCCTTCCTACTACTCCTTTGCTTCCTTCTAATGACTTCTACTTCTACTTCTTCTACCTAATTTTCGTTCTTACTACTACAAAAATGTATCCTACAAAGTTTAGAGAAATTCAGTCTTTGAATGTTGGTCAATCATGACATTCAAAACTTAGTTATAAAGACTACATTTCTTCAAATTTAAGGGTAAGTATTTCCATTTGTTCCTCCAGATATATTGATGGTTGCAATGCTTCACTCTCTCTGTTTTATATTGATGCAACAAAATACATAACTTTTGAAAGTAACCATTTCTTTGCATCAATACCAGAAAGGTAAAACAAGAGCAAACTAAAAGAAACTGTACAAACTGTCGCATCCACGATTCAAAGTCATTATCGGCGATGACCTTGCATTGATATCTTCTCAATTAGGGGTAAAATTAGGGAGAGGAAATCGGGGAGAAAACCTGATAGCTGTCTGGTTATGGAGCTAAGACTTTCCTAATTCATGGCTTCTGTTCTTCAGGAAACTTCCAAAGTCTTTCCAAGTCTTCTCACTTCCCAATAAGATACTCCGATTGCCAATTTGACTAATGAGGATGAGAATCCTGAAATTTGAAGATGGTATTCAAGTTTCCTCCTTTCCGCTGCTCAATTTGTGAACAAATCTCTTTGAAAAAACAAATTACTTGGTTTGTTTGATTGTAATCATAGTATAAGAATTTAGGAAAGCCTTATCTGCGGTAGGGTATTTTGTTATACCATTTTTTCTATCATAAATGAAGCTTCGGAAACAATAAAGCTTTAAGCTATTATTCCTCCCACCCCTCCCCCAACCCCTCCCCATTAGTGGACTTTGTATTTTGTAAGTAGATTCAATTCCTCATTTCTCTTCTTCATAACTCATAACAGACTTTAGAAATCAAGTTCAATCCATTCTTGCTTGTATGAGAAGAACAAAAGCTTCAAAAAGAGACCCCCCCCCCCCCCCCACTTTCAAAATGTAACCCCAAAAGGTTAAAATTGCATTTCAACTTTTTTCAGAGGCAAGTTTCACTCTTTAGGATCACTTCTCTGGAATATTTCTCCTTTTTTTATTTCCTGATAACAAAAATATGTGGTTTTGATATTCGTTTCTTAATTTCCTTTTTTCATAATTTCTTCTTTTTCCTTCAGACTATATATGCAAATCAGCTTTCAGACTGAACTGTGACGGGTTAAGCCTAAGAAGCAGAGTCACGTTGTCACAGACCCTAAGGTTCATGTATTTTGGTGAGGGTGTGCCCGTGGCATTCAGTGTCACAGAAATTACAGTAAAGGCTTAAGGTATTAGCCAAAAAACCTTATACGACGCAAGAAACATGATACGATTCTATGACTGTGTCATGAATGTAACTCCGACTCGACGCGGAGCACAAGACGCGAGCCGAGAACGGAAAGAGAGAGAGAGAAAAACATGTCAAAGAGTGCCCACAAATTAACCCTCGCAGCCGCTGACTACTGAATTATGTATTTTCATTAATGATTAATCCGATATTCATTTGGCAGGGAAATAAAATCAGTAGTTAGGAATAAGATTTAGGGGGGATTAGTGGTTGCCGGGGGGCACGCCCTAACGGCTTAATCTCGCATTCTATGATATCAAAGTCAATTTGGTTAATCTGCGACGTGTTTGGAGACTTGTGAATCACGCAAGAGGGGGCTGATGAATTACTGAACGCCAGCGGATCACGTCGTTCATGGATCTAAGCAAAGTCACTTGGAGATTTATTCTTGTGGATTGTGCGGCTATGTCTCAACTTGGCAATGCGAGGCACATGACAGGTCTCGACCAAATCATCATGTGACCTAACACATGCATAAAGATATCAACCTTATTTCCTTCAATACATTTTAACAATTTGAGTTCCTTTTTTATAGAAAGTGGTAATTTCTAAGCCGATTATAAAGTCATTGAAACTTATAAAGAGCTGTATAACTACTTATTTTATTGGTATATATTTCTTTTAATCTTTGTTGTCTGGAGGGGGACTATCAATTTTTTTCTTTAAATGTTGAAAAGTCATTAATATGTGATCAAAACCATTCCTATATGGATTTTCCAAGGTTCCTTGTTTCACTTTTGTGATTAAATATAATTGATAACCACATATATTGAAAGTAATTATTGGCTGTAATGTGTTAACAATATGACAACGGTAGGAAGTAATGAAGTCACAAATAAAATACAAATATAGCACTTTAATTCACTTGAAATACTGTTAATAATATCAATCGTTTAGGAGTGCTAAAAAAAAAAGTACAATGGCTCTTACATATTTACAGAATGTGAAGTGAAATATGAAATACCTAGACTCATAAAAAAAAGTGTTAATGGAATTAGGTGACTGAAGGAAGAAGTATGTTTTAAGGTATCTTTTGAAAGAGGCAAGGCAGGTTTAATAATTCTCTGATGGAAAGTGGAGTATTGTTCCATGTTTTTGAAGCAGCCACTGTAAAAAAAAATTTTGGTAAATGAGAGTCTTGATTTTGGGGAATAATTAGTTTATATCATATTTTTTATATATTCTTTACCAGCATCTAAGGTATTTTAAGACCAATCTGCAATTTAAAATAAAAACATAGACATCTTCGTACTTTGTCTGAGAACTGCAGTAAAAGATGGGCTTCACATTTAATGATAAATAACATTTTCTTGCCTTATGAATACATAAGCTCTTCAGGAAAAAATAAAATCCTTGAAGACTTACAAATGGACTTCAATTTTGATTTTTTTATTGCTCACCACCCAAACTTATGACAAATGAATTTTACCCAAATTTGAAAGAAATACAACAGACTCTGAAGTCTGGAGTTAAATGATTTACGAGTAAGGAGGGCAGACAGACAGAAAAGAGGTTTTTAGATTTATGAAAAGAAAAAAAACAGAAGATCTTCCCAGACAAGAAGAAGCCTCAATGAATAATATAAGATGGTTGAAACGGCTCCTAATATTCTACCATGCTTCCAGGCCCAATTAAACACATGATGAATGATGGTATGCGAACTACTTTGGGGATGAAGTTGAAGTTGAATAACAATTTGACTGACCATGATTTCAATATGCTGAGCAGTGCTTTACCAGGTTCATTCATTTCTAAAAGGTTTTATGACTTGAATATATTTGGCAAGAGTGACCGACATAAATTAAAGAGTTTTTGCGGTTTATTAGCAAATTATCTTCAAATGAGAATATTAACAAAACATATATATTTATGTTTGTTGATGACTCCTTTCAGTACAAGGAGTCGTTTTAACGTTTATGGATAAAAGAAGTTGTAGATGTTCAAAACTGAACATTTTCTCTTTTAAACTATTTTAAATTCGGAAGCTGAAAGTTCAGAGGGAAAGTTGGTGCAGAGGGAAAGCAATGACAGAAGGTGGGGGGAGGGGAGACATAAAGTAAGATGGAATAAGAGATGAAGTAGTGATTATAGGCAGATATTTACACTCTTAATAGAAGTTGGAGAGGTATATTGATGAAATTTGAAAAGAATTCTGGAGGAGAAAGTGATATAGACAATGTCTGAAAACAAACAACAAGAGAGAGAGAGAGAGAGAGAGAAAGAGAGAGAGAGACAGGATGAAGGAAAGGAGGTTTTTTTTGGGGGGTACACAGAAAAGAAACCAGTGTACAAAGAAAAAGCTAATAAAATAGCCAGAAAAATAGTAATTTGGGGCAAGAAAAGACATGTGAGACAGCAAGATGATAAAAAGGAAAAACAGGGAAGATTTTTTTTTTACACAGGAGGGGAATGTTGGGGAGAGTGAAATAACAGGAGAAAGAGGAAGTAAATTACACTGGGAGAATGATATGACTGTTGAAATGAATAGCTACTACAAGTATGGAATGATATACCTAAATGAAAATATTCTTGGTATCTGTAACAACAATGGGACTGCAAGGCGATTAATAGAACCTCATCCTTCTGTCACTTTTTTGGTCAGAATTAATACTGGGAGAGAAATTTAATCAATTTCCTTGTTGTCCAAGTTAACTTTACAGAATAGGTAAACTTAGACTACTGAGAGATGGAAACGATCCAGGCCTATTCCAACCTACCCAAATAGAGTCTTTGTGCCATTGTTTTAACCTCTTTTTTCTTTAATGAAATGCATTGGAAATTTGAATTCTGGCAAGAGCTTAGCATTTGCCACTTTAACGTTGTCTTTCGGCTTCCTCAATCGGTTGCCAGCCACTGATCGAGAAAGAAAAGAAAGATCTAAATCTCTTGCACAAATGCACAAACACCCAGAGAATATTCCTAAGAACAACTGATATTTTTGAGAGCTCCTCGGCATCTTCTCATTGTAAGAAGAATCAACCAAATCTCAATTATTCTAGCAGCCACCAGTCCCGAGCTAACGACGGATCCAATCGATCCTGTGAGCTCCTCAAATTGGCAGGATTAGCCTTCTATGCTTTATCCTCACCTCCCGATGCAGCAGCCTTCGCACCCCTTTGGCCCAGTTTCCCAATCCCCTACGACCTCTCACCTTAACCCTCACACTATCAGGTAATGCGCTTGCTCGAGGACCGCAGAAAGAAACAAAAAAATCCCCTAAACAGTACTCGTCTCCACCCTCCTCTTCCACTCCACTTCGTTTCAACCACATGATCACAAACTTGTTCATTCATGTGCATGCTATTACACGCTAATAGACACAACAACTTCCTCAATTGAGAGAAAATGACACCTTAATCTATCTCGATATCTCTCCCACCTCTCTCCTTCTCTTTCATTAACGAAAATGTTTTTCTATTCCCGTGTATCTTCGGCAATCAAAGCGGAACTAAGCTTACTGAATAAAAAGAGAGGTTGTAGTTCCTCATAAGGTATTTCCTTACAGGAAAACGCTCTCATGTCAGGCTCGAGTAGTTGAAGTCCACTTGATGCTGTTGAGCAGCCAATGATAACGCTACTATATACCTCTTTGGCAGCCAGTTATTTTTATTTTTGGGCTTGATTTTGTTTGTTTTTGGTAGACATGATTTGTAAGGTACTTTCCCTTTGCTTTACCCGACAATTAAAGTCATACTTTCCCCAAGTCATGGAGAAGCGCAGTCAAGGACGCGGACTGTTTGGAAAAGAAATACGAATCAACGGTTTTTAGTGTTCGCATCCTGAATCATCAGATTTCATCACTAAGAACGCCATCTCAAAGCTTTGTTTTTCTTTGTTAAAAACAGAAACTGGATTGTTTTTTCAGAGAGTGAATATTCCCACCATATGTTATATTGTCTCGGAAGGGCTTAGGAAAAAACAATAAAAAAATTCAAAAGTCGCAAGAAATTAAGGAAATCAAACAAATCACGAGACTCTGTTTCGCGTCATCTCCAGTTCTCCCACGCCAATTTTTTCCTCTCTCTTATGGCAGCTTACTATTCTCATTCTAATTGTTTGTCAGGGAACAAAAGATTTGTTAACCCTCAAGCAAAAAAAAAAAATAGATAGAATTAGCTAATTAACCCCAAAAGATTTCAATGCCCATCAAAGGGGAATATAAGCAAAGAAAAGTGTGTTGGATACAAAAATTCTTTAGCCGGATACAAACAAAAATACAGATCTAATTAGACTTTTGTCCATTTAGGTCCTTTTCCTCCCTTAGATGACATAAGAAATAAATTTATCTAAACATTGTTTGTATTTATTCCCTCTCCACCCTCACCAATACCTTGGGAACAATTACATTTCCGCTTTACAGGACAAATTTGCATCCTAGAACATTCCAGATTTAAATTTGCAGAACCCAGGCACAAGTATTTTTAAAGAAGTAGTCCGCTGTTTACTAAATGTCTGGCTCCTGGTTCTTTCGTAAAGCATTGGCCTTTGTTTTATTTTACTTTTAGGGATAAAATCAGAGAAAGAACAGAACTTTTTCCAATACACACAAAGAAGCCAGATTTCTGGTGTTTAGCCCACTTCTAAACACCAAGAAAAAGGAGAAAAAATGCCATTGTCCACCCAAAAAATCTGTTTAAAGAATCTTTGTCAACATTTGACACCGCTTTAATTTGGAAGAATTCCAGACAGAGAGTAATGACGAAAAAAAATCCGAAGAGAGAAAGAAGAGATTATTTGCGTAAGTCTTGTTTCCCCAAGATTTAGGCACATCTGCTTGAGAAAACTTTGAAGAGCGTTGCAATCAAAGCTTTAGTCATCAAAGATAAATCCTTTAGTTAAAACTTTAGACCTTCCTGCATATTTCATCTAAAGAGAAAAAGCTTTTAAAAAGGATGGCAAGCAAAGAGTGCACTATTCCACTGAATGAGAAATGAAAAAAATGATGTGAATTTTATGGCCTGTCTTACCTGTGGTCTCTAAGATGGTCTTGTCTTCTGAAAGCCTTGTGGCAGATGTCACAAGAGTAGGGTCTCTCATCTGTATGAGTCCTTTCATGAATCAGAAGGTTGTAAGACTTGGTGAAGTGGCGCCCACAGAACCTGCAGATGAACTCCTTCTTGGCTCTCATCGGTCCTCTCCCTCGGCGCCTCTCTGTCGGTTGCAACGGCATCAACCTCGTCTTGCTGCTGTCGGCGCTGCACGGTTGCGTCGCGGCGATGGCCAGATGGGCAAAGTCAAACTTGGGTGCCTTCTTGGGCGGTGCCCCCGACGATGGCCCCAACGATGTGTGCTGGCGCGATGATGGCACCGACGAGGAGCCGCTGAGTACTAGGCGCCGCAAGGTGCTATGTGGATGTGGTACCGTCAGTGAGGCATTTGGTGAGGCGGTGACGACGCCAGGTGGTACCTGCCAGGTGGCGAGACCCTGTGTCCATGCAGCAGTACTGATTGCACCGAGGGGTAAGAAGGGGACATGGTCGGCGCCCTTTAGGGTACCGGCGGCGCCACAGGCTAGTGCATTGGGTAGATGGATAGGACTTGGGTGGTGAAGGGTTGTCAGTTGGTTCTGGCTTGTTGGTGTCAGAGGAGGTGTAGGTGGTCCTGAAAGCTTGGCTTTCTTTAGTTCTGAAATACATATAAAAAAGACAAAGGAATAAACACTTCTGATACCAAATCAAAAGGCATGAATGCCCATCCATGAAATTGGTGGCTAAAAGTCTCATTATACAACCACTTGTATACATATATATATTCAAATAGATCAAATATTCTGGTAATAATGGGGAAAGTCTTCCATTTACATAAATCTTTTAAATCTTCCACCATACCGTATTTCATCGATAATGCTGTTGATGAAAAAGAAGTTTAGGCTCATTTTAGATGTGCCTAGATGGACTGTAGAGAAGTGTGAAATATATCAAACTTAATCAAGTAACTCAACTGATACTTTTCAATCACTTTATCAAAATACCTGTCACATTTGAATTTTGTTTAATAGCGTTAAGTAATTCAAAATACCAAAGAAAATGAGTGGAAAAGCTATTCTTAATCCTAATACAGCACTCATGAAGTCGCTTTTTCATTTCTTTTCTTTTGATTTGGTAAAATATACAACAGCCACCTGCCCCCTTAATTAACCTCTAGGGAATTGTCCAAAGGAGCTAGGCAATGTTAAAGAAAAAAAATCAGCATCCATACTGGTCTTTGTCCCAAAACTTTGCCACCAGTACCCAAACAGAACATTAGGGTCTTGTTGGCTAACAGGACTAATTCAAGGAACAAACAAAATTAGCGGCAAACCATTGCTAAGATTTCAACTACTTACTCACACATTTAGTGGCATTGACAAAAGACTGAATGGTAGTCCAGTAGTACTAAGGTATATTTAAGTCACATCAACAGATACTGTTCTAAAGGATGGTTATTTCGATCTTTCTTGCTTGATTTCTTCCAATTTGTTTCTGTTATTTTGTTTTTTTGCTGATCTTCCCTCATGCTAAAATTTGAAATAAAGCTGTTGTAGTTTTAAGATATATTTCTTTGTATCTTATATTTTTAAAGTCTTTTTCTGTCATCTCTCATACTTTCCTTTCTGTATAGATCTGTCTCTCCCTCTCTCCTCCTTTTGTTCCTAAATTCTCTTCCTCTATTTCTGTGTCGCTCCTATTTCCTTCTTTTTCTTTCTTACAAACTCTTTTGACCTCTTGATTCATTCTCCCTCTCTCTCTCTTTCTCTCTCTTTCTCTCTCTCTCTCTCTCTTGTTTTTGTCCCATTTCCATGTAAGTCTATGTACAGAGGAAAATGTTTAGTGAGAATCCTTGTAGAAATACAATCATTCCATGCTAGATGTGTTACCGTCTAAAGTTACCAAAGCCAAAATCTGTAATCAATTCCATCCCAATCAAGTCCAAATTATGCTTCCAAATGGGGCTCAATACCCCACACAAACCAAATTGCTACTGAACTTTTAGAGAAAGCCGCAAAATCTGCCCAAATTCCTGCCAAATTTGTCGACTCCTTTTGTTTCACCCTCGCCACGTTTGTTTTCCAACCGGTGTCTTCCGATCGCAGCTCCCAACGCATGGCCCTGATAAAGGAATTGGAGCTGAGATACTGCAGCGGCAGCCTTTGAAGACGGGCATTGGACCTGTTAGGGACGAATTAGCTACATTTTTGGATTCTTTGGGGCTGTCGTTTTGTGAGGGAGGGTCGGGTTTCAAACTATTCAACCGGGTATGGCCAAGCACACCCCCAAGCTTAACATTTGAAATAGCTCCCCAATCAATTTGATTACAGGTTTCTCTAAGTCACCCTAATTGATCCCGATGGTCTCCTGAAGCAGGTTGATGGACTGGATCTCGGTCGAGCCCGATCTGGGGCTCGGAGTTGGCGGTGTAATAGGTTTAAGAGGGTCTCTCTCCAATGTATATGTAAGCCCATATCCTTGAGGCGAACAGCCACGGCGCGGCCGCTTAGCCCAAAGCCTTTGAGACAATTGGTTTGATCCTACCAGGCAATTGCAAAAGTGTTCCCTTGACACTTCCAGCCGACAGGTTTGATTGAGACGTGTGACAGCGGTGACACAACTGTACCTGCTTCAAGTTTTCTCCTCTCTCTCTACCTCTCTTTCTCTCTCCCTCTCCTTCTTTCTCTCTGCCTCTCTCTTTGTCCCCAAGGTTTATTTCGCCACCGCCTCTCAGCTGCGCAGGGTCTCAGTTTCACTGTTGGGACCAGCAGAATTGGTATCCCCATCCCTCACCCACCAAAATGCCCCCCTGCCGCTCCTGTTTGCTACCGACATCCCCAATACAGTCTGGTAATTGTGGCCAACACCAAGGAACACATAAGCTCTCGCTAATAGGGCTCTTCGCTGCCCTGCGTGCTGCCTCTTCAGAGCAAAATGGCCGGGCGGAAATGCCTCGCCCCTGCGCCCCTAATTCGCTCCTGCCCGACTGGGAAACAGCGGTGTTGATTTTTTCAAGCAAGTGCACCGGAGCTGGCTGTTGGGTTCCCCGACTGGGTAGACCGGTCGGACGAGAAGTTTGCTCTCCCGTCCGTGCCTCTGCTCTGGCTACGCTTCGGGACCGCGGCGCACGCAGCTGTTCCGGGGAAAGAGAATTCCATCTTGGGTCTGGGATGGCGAGGCGCAGGGGTGGAGGGACCCTGGTGTGACGAGCTAATTGGGGTGACGAAGATGTAGCAGCGGATCGGAAGTGCTCTCTCCGCTGCTCTATACACGACAGTAATACAAAGATGATGGTATCATTACACAGACAGAGCAGGGTACTGGACAGCATGCAGCAATGCAAGACTCTTATTTAATTTCATTACAGGTGACTCGATCAAACAGTCACTGCTGTAAAATGTTGACCTGATACATGGGAAGTAATATGGAAGACTAATTTTACCGGATATTAAACCGATACATATTGCACTTCAGGTCAGGAAATTAAATATCATTTCCTAAATACTTGGCATTACTTTGTTGGTAGATGAAAGGATGACACAATAAAATGAACATAACAATATCTACACAGCATGCCTAACATTTGTGCTTTATAATCAAGAACAAAATAGTTTAACTTAGATCCATCTTTAGTGAAACTATGCCTCCTAGAGAGAGAGAGACGAAGCATGGACTTTATGGCAGACCCTGTGCTAAAACATGTTATCCAATAAACTTAACCAAAACTGTACCAAAATAAATTCACTAAGATAAATTAATTATGGACTTTGAATAGAGATATTCATCCATGGAGACCTATTCATTTCCCAAAGCTCAAGAATCCTTTCTCCTCTCTGGAGTAAACTTTTACATTTCTTTAAAAATCTGAAAGACACAGAAAGAGAAAAGAGCATAAGAGAGGGAGAAAAAATGATATTAAGTCATCATTTTAAAACTCTCTAACTCCTTGATATTATAATTATAACAATCAACCTTCATCATCTATATATTTATTCCTTGCTCTTATTTAAGTACTATTACTCTCCCCTTCCCTCCCTCTTCTCCATCTCTCCTTTCTCTCTCTTCTCCTCCTCTCTCTCTCTACCCTTCATCTCCCTCCTCCATTTCCTCTCCTGCCCTTTCAACCCTTCTCCAGTTCTATCTCGCCCACCCTCTTCCTTATCTCAATCTCCCTCCTTATCTTTTTTTCTTCCACCTTCCTTTACTTCATATCAAACTGTATCCCCCTCTTTCTCCATCTCCCCTTCTTTCATCCTTCTTCATCTCCTCCTCCCTCTCCTTCTTCCCCACCTCTTCCCTCTCCCTTCCCCACCCTTTCCCTCTTCCTGCCTCTTCCCTGTCTTACCCCCCTCCTCCATTTCCCCTCTCTCTCTCTCCCCCCCCCCTACCCCCTCCTCCTTTCCCTCCTCCTCCTCCCTTTCCCCTCTCTCTCCCCTCCCTTCCCCCTCCTCATTCCCCCTCTATCCCTCCTCCTCCCCCCCCCTCCTCCTCCCCCTCCCCCTTCTCCTCCTCCATCTCTTCCAATCCAGGAGCATTTGCAAGTGAAGTGGGAGGTTGAGTGAGCACAGCAGGAGCAGGAAACAACATTAGATTTAATCTTGGCAAGTTTGTGCCCGTCCAAACGCCCCGGCGCGGCGACTGTGACGGTGCAAATAGAACACCTACGCCCGCACTAGGTGCGAGACAGAAAACGAATCAGCGCATCTGCTGGGTTTATTGCTTGGGATAAATCAACATTAATACCTTGCCCTTCTAGGTCAATTCAACCATCTCTATCTCAATATCATATGACTTTCTTTTGTTCCATATAACCTTTTCTCTTAATTTCTTTTTATTTGTAATATAATATTTTATGTTGGGAGCCAGAAGGATGTTAACTCATTGAACACAGACTTAATGCCCTTCTGGCCCTCAGCAGACAATATTCTCTTACCTACAAAAAAAGTTTTTTTATCTTTTACTGAAATCATACATAACACAAATATTCTGCATTTCTGCATCTCATTATCTCATTCAGAGATATCTTGAACCAACAATTTAGGAGAAGTAAAATTTCTGACATCGTTATTTACTCTATCCAAACTTTTGGGGTTGTCGTTGCTCCTCGAATGTAAATCAAGAACTATACATTCAAACGTGAAGAAGAAACACAAGCACACTTCTCAAAACACCTTTCTAAAATGTCAAATCTAAGAAGGACTGATTTTAAATGACCAACTTCACCCTGATCAGTCTCTTTAAGAATCAGAAGAAAAGGTTTTTAACAACATTTCTTGACATCAAGTCAATGCAACATCCTCTCAAATCCCCAGGTGTGCGTGAATACCCTCACCCTCCTCTCTCTCTCACATCATCTCTTTATTATTGATTGAAAAAGAGAGAAAATATATAAAGGGGATCGGAAGAAGATGAAAAAAACAGGGACATCCTACTGTATTTACAGAGTGTAATAATCATGGCAAACAACCATTTGGTGATATGAGAACTACAAATTCTGAAATTTGTTGGCCAGCGGGGTGCCGACGCACCGTAACGGCCTCACGGCGAGAGGTTAGTGAGGAGGAGCGAAATTGCATTAGTATCCGCTGGCAACCGAGCACACTTTCACCTGTCAGGGGTCGGGTGGGATGAGAGAGAGAGTGGAAACCCCGGCCCAGACAAGCATGTACCCGGCCACACAAGAATTAAGTTCATCATTGGAATAAAAATGATGCAGAGCTAGGAAAGAATAGGGTGTAATGATTTTGGTGGGTGGGTATTGTCTTATCTGTTGAGAGACAGAAGATATTAATTCTATGAAATTATACATTTAAGGGGAAGGGATTTAACTAATGTCACTTTGCCATTCAGGAGATGTTATGGTCATTCCATGATTTGAAGAAGAAAAGGCTGTTCCATAAAAAAATGTTTAGTTTCAGCATGTCATAGAAGTCTGTTGAATTACAGAATTTTTCTGTTAAACATGGTGGGAAAATGGAATAAAAAGGAATATAACTAAGAAGGGAATATAACCCATATTTCCACACTACTTGTTGTACGAGGAAACTTTGCATGCCTTGACAGACAAGACAGACAGGAGATGTTGATGGAGAAAGGAGTAAAAGTGATAAAAAAATTAAAAGAAAGAGTGAGAGAGAGATAGGAAGAGAAGGGAGGAGATAGAAAGAGAGAGAAAGAGAGAGAAAGAGAGAGAAAGAGAGAGGTGGAGAGAGAGGGAGGGAAGTAGGAAGGGAGGGAGGGAGGAAGATAGATGGATAGAGAGAGACAGAGAGAGAGAGAGAGAAAGAGAGAGAGAGAGAAGAGAGAGAGATGGAGACAAATGGACGGACAGAATGCGGAAGAGAAAGTAAAATAAAATGAGAAGCCGGAAGGAATAGATATATATTATACCACATAAAAAACTATCATTGCCGTCATTATAGCTACTCTAACTTGCCTGTTCAGAGCCAAAAGAGCATTAACTCTGTGTTAGCATAGGGGCTAACACCCTTCTCTCTCCAGGCGTACTATAAGTAGCATAAAGCAATCAATACCTCTATAAAGCCCATTAAGTTGTGATTATCACTAGATAAGCAAGTCTTTAAATCACCATTAAGAAGATATGAAAGGAAAAAAGTAGGCAGAGAAACTAAACTTAATTAAGTTTCCATTTTATTAACAAACCTCCATGCTTGCTCCAAGCGTTTAAAGTAACAAAAGAGCCATATTCAATACATGAAATAAATATTTTCAAAAATATTGGCAATTGAAACAAAATTTGAATATGGTCATATGTGTATATAAACACAGTGTGTGAAATGTTGAACTCTGATTATCAAAGTACATACATACCAGTGAAAGAATGAGTGCTTTCTATGGGGTGTTTGAAAAGGTATTAATGATTGGGACGGAGAAATAAGAGGGCCATTATAAAGAGAAAATATTGTGAGAAGGATACATATCTTGGAAGAGGATTCAATTAAAACAGAATACAAAAAGTAATAACTACTTTCCGTGTAGTAGAAATGATCTGGTAAGAATGAAAGATCATTTCTTTCAAATAGGGATAATTACTTTGGTTTCGTGGTAGGGGAAAGACAAAAAATGCCACAAATGGCAAGGGAAATGAAAACGATGACCGTTCTTGAAGTTTGCATTAAATAAAGGATGCAATGTATAAAGGATATGCAAGTATGTACAAAGAGAGATATATGGTCAGCGGAGAGCTATAGAGTGACTGTACTATTAAAGAATATGGCCTATTTCTACTAAAATTTTAGTTCAAAGCTGGGTTTATCCTCTTGTTCGTTCAATATTCCTTTAAACAAAGGAGTTATTAGTCTGATGTCCGAGTTTTCCTTTCATTAATTAAATGTGATTTTAGATCCAAGGTCATGTTTACCTGAAAGGTTTAAAGCCCTTCTGATTCTAAGCAAACAATATTGTGACATTAGCCCAGCTATAAGTTTGAATAAAATCCTCTGCAATGAATCTGAAATCATATTTTGAGAGCACTAAAAGGGCATCAACACAAAATTCTTAAACATGGAGTTAACACCTTTCAGACCATCGATCTGCAGACAATATGAACAGACACTGATGAATGTAAAACAGAAAAGGGAAAAAACCCATCCTCTGTAATGCCGTCACATGTTTCATTCATCGATTGTCCACTTATTGGTCAGCCGAAACTACATAATGTCCACTAAAATTCACAACCACAATGGGAGAAAAATGCGATTCTAAAATCACTTCCAAAGAAGAAAACAGTCAAGACTGATGGTCTTCGATTATAATTTCACACGTTTTCATTAATTGCTTGTCCACTTACTGGTCAGCTGATTACAATGTCACTTCTAAAAATTTGCAATCATAATAAAACGAAAGTATAAAATCAGTGTTTACTCTGTAAAGTAAGATTCACATCCTTATTGATCGTTCTTCTTGTTCATGGAGAAAACATCTTCCTTGTCGGTGCACTTCAGAATTACTTTACTTGGTATTTTTAGCATATATTGTTTAACTATATGTTAATCAAGAGCAGCGGAAATCCTGCACCCAATATTTTTAATTGCATTAGGATTGATAATGAAAGACAAGATGTAATGAAGGAGTTTCAGACAAGCAGCTTATTAAAGAAGATATTGAAAACTGAAGTACTGAAATTCAACCAGGTCTTCATAAAAAGGGAGCACTCAGACACGATGAAATAATTCATATATATGTTTTCTAATAACCTTTGATCGTACTATGCGGAAGACGTTTGTTCTCTAACGGTTCTAAAATAAGAATGGAGAAAAATGTTTCATATTGATGTTTTCTAATAACCTTTATTGAAACTATATGGAGGAAATATGCCTTCTCTTGTCTGTTCCAATTTAAGAGATAAAACCTCTTTAAGTCATTTGTAGCGCATAATAAGTTAAGAAGTAGCCCGTGAATGACATCACATATGAATAAAGTTCCACTTGTGATATTCTCTAAAGTAAACTAGAATGATCTTTCATAATTTTCTTGGTCTGCCGATCAATACTAAAATGAATTAAAGGCAAATCAGTTTCAGACAATGTTTTTATTATCTTTCAAAAATTATATCTTCATACCAGCCCTATAATGCCCTTCTAAATATATGAGGCAGTGTTGTGTTTTTTAAACCTTCAAATGGATTTGAAAATCAATAAAACTATATTTTAAAATCTTCTTTAAACAATATCTGAGCATATATCTCAAAGTTTCATAGATAGCAGTCCATCGATTGACCTAAAATTAAAGTGACCATTAACTCTGTCCAAATGAGCATATACCTATTAAGTTACATACTAAAGCTACCAACTATCTAACAATTAAAAACAATGACCCTTACTCTATAAACCAACTATAATATCGTCGCTGTTTTCACGAAGTGACGGCAGTGAAAAAAAATTGCATTCACTTTGCGTTAAGATTTTCCTCACTACCGTCACTTCGTGAAAACAAGGACGATATGATACCTGTCATGCAGGCACATGAAATCATATACCAGTACATATCATCAAATACATGAAAAATACCATCAAGACTATTTCATTTCCAAGAGAAATATAATTCTATAAGGACACATAGTGTCTAAGTGTTGTTCTTCATATAATTTGTATTGGTGGATTGTGTAATTAAACAGTCACATTGAATATGTTTTTTGTAGCCAAGTTAGTAATTTAATAACATGGATAATGTTTCAAGAAACACAAAGGTTGAACAAACAACCATCTAATGGTTTACTAAAGAGTTTAATTATCTGATGTAAAGGAAATATTATTTACCTTACATCATTCTTCACACGCTGATCAAATGATATGTAAAACTAGTGGTGGAATCAATCCATGAAAAATCAGAAGATTCTGGCAAGATACTGTTTGAATGTAGTAATTATTTTAATTCATGGGAAGTGCTGGTTGAGTAATCAGGCTTGAAAAGTATAGTGCCACTGATTCAGATTTTCTTTTCCAAATTCCTTGCATGATCTGGCAAATACAGTTGAACTCAGCAACTCATCATTTTGAGAATTCATGAGAAATAGAACACAGTAATTTCCACTGACACATATTTAACAAACATACTAGCTGTTTGACTGAGGTGAGTCAGTATTTCTTCATAAAATCATTTCAGAACACCCTTTCTAAATATCATTTTAGGATAATGTTTGTTTTTCCCATTTTAATGGAACTCACACAGTCCATACAAAAATGTTATCAATTACAATGTGTGTTTCTTCATACTTTTATCGTTTCCCTGCAAATATGAACTTTGACCTCAAATTGAAACCCAGTCAATTGCATACCATTACCAAGAACCAGGTGAGAGTACAGGTAACCTCTGATGATACTTGAACTAAACTTACCCCCCCCCCCCCACCCAACCATGCCCCTTGAATGAAACATACTGTGAAATAATTTATAGAGCTACCGCATAGAAAATGCACAAAGTAGGCCAAAATGCAGAATGGCAAGGTAGCAGTTGTGAAAATGTGAGATTTTCCTCATTGAGGTAGTGAGGAATATCATAATCACATATTAGGAAATGCTGATTTTTTTTAGATAGAGAAATGGCCCGATCTGTTCAGTATCTTCAAGTCTAGTACATAGTCTTGCTATTTTCATCCTAAATGATATTTAACCAATCAGAGCATCAACATATCAATCTATTTATCATTTCAGATGTATGACAAGAATAATTTCATTCAATGACTAATTTTTACAGCCAAACAGGGTCACACGTTTTTATTGCAAATCTACCATCCATATTAAAGAACTCTTATTTACAATTGTTACACTCCTTCTGTTATTGTCTCTCCCCCCCCCCCTTTTTTTCTTCTTTAATTCCAAATGCTAATGAATTGTCTAGTGACATGAAAAAACCCACAAGATATGGGTCTTACAGGATGGTCTGGAGAAGAAGGGGTTGCCCAGAGCAATGCCAACATACAGACGCATGATATATATCCCCTTCTAAATAAGCATATGAGTTATTTACGAGTAGCAGAAATGTCAAATTACCAACCCACTTTTGTGAGTTGACAATCTGCAAGAATTTATGGATGGAATCCTACTTCTAAGAAACTGCAATCTGAGAAAAAGAAACCGCTCATAATGCGACATGTTTACCTTTAGTAACTGAATTACATCATGTATTTTTATATTCACAGTTATATATTTTCTGTTCATAAGTCCCTTCTGACTCCACACAGACGATAAATACATTTGTTGTTTTCAACATTGAATGAAAGCAGATTTTAAGTCCGTGCCACAAACTATACTTCCGGTGTAAAAGAAGTGGTTAGCAAAATAGGGGAAAACCATACACAGACCTTTTTCAATATAAAAAGAAAAGGATTCAGGTTATGACATGTCCACTTGAAAATGTTATTGAGGTTGTGTCACTTTTTTTGTTGGTCTAATGATTCCTGATATCTAAGAAGTTGAATAATCAAACATAATCGTCATTCTTGAAGAGAGCACACTCCATAAACCAAAAGAGGATAAGTGATAAAGATATTCAAACTAAACAAGAAAAATGTTAAGTAGAAGGTATCGAATTGTTGCTATGAAAACTACACAAACAAAACAAGATCTACACGATGGGCATATCATATTTTCAAGTCTATTACTCCTTATTGACTTTCGTAATAAGCCTTCTTGAACTATCAATTGTTCGAGAAATGGATTTTGAATTGATGAATCGTCGTTAAGATTGGCTTTTTGGGAGGAGGGGGGGGGGGGGGGCCAGCTTGGACCCAATAAAACAGGAGAGGTGTAATGGGCGTAATCACCATTATGGTTGGAGCCGCCTAAACCCGTACGCACACTGAACCCTGTGCAAGGAATATTTTCCGCAACCGAGCCATCCGCAGACATAATTTGTTTTCATAAGTAACCATTATCTTGGCACACCGCCGACACTTTTATAGATGTTGATGAAATAAAAGACTACTTTATTCCACGACTCAATAGCTCGGTCCATTTTCTCAATGGTAAATGAGTCCAATGCGAAGCCTTGTAGGTTGTGACCCATAGACCTTAATAATACAAACATACGTTTGTAAGTTTTGAATTAGAAGTATGGGTTAGTGTATGTAGTGTGTGTATTTATTCATGTCAGTTTCCCATATTCATTTCCTTATGGAGTGTGACAATATAACATATTTATTAAATGTCTCTGGAGAATGACATTTCTCATGACAATGAAAATCCAAGTAATGTATTTTCTTTGCAAAGATGTTGATTTCATAAGATGAAAGTCACTTACAAAGAACTTGTCATCTACAAAGTAATTTGTGCACTGCAGATATTTACTAAATAAAGAAAATCAACTCCAGTCAACCTTACCCTTCATGTTAGAAGTTATTTTAGATATTTTTAATGTCATTCGGTAAGCCTACATACCAGCAATAAATAAAAATATTCTTTGAGATAAATATTTGTCTAGGCAATAAAAATTAACCAATGTCAAGGATGTTCCTTCCCTATCTTCACTTTCTCCCTCCCTCCCTCTCTCTCTCTCTCTCTCTCTTTCCCTCTCTCCCTCTCTCTATCTATCTCTCTCTATCACTCTGTCTCTCTCTCCCTTCCTCTGTCTCTCTCTATCTATCTCTCTCTCTCTCTCTCTCTCTCTATCTATCTCTCTCTCTCTGTCTCTGTCTCTCTCTTTCTCCCTCCCTTCCTCCCTATCTTCACTTTCTCCCTCCCTCCCTCTCTCTCTCTCTCTCTCTTTCCCTCTCTCCCTCTCTCTATCTATCTCTCTCTATCACTCTGTCTCTCTCTCCCTTCCCCTCTCTCTCTCTATCTCTCTCTCTCTCTCTCTCTCTGTCTCTCTCTCTCTCTCTCTCTCTGTCTCTCTCTCTCTTTCTCCCTCCCTTCCTCTCTGTCTCTCTCTCTCTCTCTCTCTCTCTCTCTCTCTAACTCTCTCGTACTTTACCATCCTTTGTATAATACCTGCACATTCTTCAGCCTTGAACCTTATTATTGCCCTATATCGGAAAGTTGAGATATTTGACAAGGGCAAGGTTACTCTCAGATCCTCAGGTTTTGGAATTGAATAAACCATATCTCTTTTGTCTCCTACAAGACAAAAACAATTTTTCAAGGTAATGTCATTTATTTTGTTAAGATTGTCAATGTTTGGTCCAAATCCTAAACAAATGTTTCATAATTCAAAGAAATTATTTAATTGAATAGAGGGGTATCAACTAAAAGCACTTAAAATAGAACGCCCTTTTGGCTCCCAACAGCTGCTTTCACATGAGGTTAGGGTGTGTGTTAATCAGACAGGTAGGAATTTGTTTGTAATGATGAATTAATTGCCTCCTTGTTAATACTGATCATAAAGTTTATCATGATAAACTACAGCCATATTGAATAACACATTTAGTACTTGGTGTGTATAGGCCTACTATCCTTGGGACAGAAAAATGCATGTAAAACCTCGGTCACAAATGCCATTACGAACTGCTACGAATGCCGTACGAACGATTTTCTGACAATGGAAATTCGGGAAGACAATGGAAAAATAGGGAGATTTGTACGAAATTATCATTCGTACAAACCTTTGTGACAGTAGCATAAGCTGCATGTAATTACACTGCCAGCAAAAATCATTGATTTTTTTTCACATTCCTGTGTTTCGTCACCCGACTCTCCTTGCTTCTGTGCAATCGCAGGCAGAGAAGCCACAATTTGCGCGATCGTACACTACGTAGCTCCAAAATTGGCATAATTGGTATAATTTGAATTTTTTTCAAAATGGTGTTTTGAATGTGTTAATGGGCCTGTAGTGTACTTTCTGTGTCAACATGGTCAGAATTAAGAGGACTGAAATATTTATTTCTATTCAATTGAGTTACAGCAAATTTTTCTTTAGGAATCCCTCCCATGAAGATTTCAACTTCTATTCTTGATCCTATTCAGCTAAGCATTCTGCACCTGGATGCGATAAAATGAGGATGCTTCAATCAGCAACTGACGAGTTGGTTGATAATACCAGTAGCACTGGGACCCTCATTAATGTATATTTTTTAATCATTATTTTATCTGGTATGCTCACATAAAAATCCCTTATCCATTGGCCTGTTTGGTCTGGCAGGTACCCTACGGATATGGAACGGCGTCACGGTCTTAGGGATCATGAAAACAAATGAGGGTACATGCATGTCTGACACATTACAATAAGAAAACGGAATGAGGTTTTCCCCTTTTCTCTTACCAAACGGTAGTGTTACATTGAGATCACATTCGCTAATCATACTGGTACATACCTACCAGAGGTTACAAGTCCTTTTCCAAATGTTTGTTACTAGTCAAGAAGTTCATTATCTTGAAGATTCATAATTCCAAAGGTTCTAATACAAGTTGTGATCATATTCTATTCAATTCCAAAACTAAGAAGCGGTTCAAAATTGTGATAACAAAAAAAAAAGAGTTTCATACTTCGGAGGATTCATAATTAAATAGAACCCTGTATCATTTTTGGAAATAGAAATTTTCTGAATAATGAGCCCTATTAACTTTCTGGAGTAAAGCATCAAATGGTTTCTGAATTATGAGGGATGTTTCTGCTGATTTAAATGTATTTCCCAGAAATATAAGAACTTGGTTTATATGTCAAGTTGTCAACTGATGCATTTAAAGAATTCTTGCCAAAGCAGAAAAAGTTCTGAGTGTCCAAATATATGTAATTTTGTAAAGTCTATAATCTATTCTAAGATGAAGATTCATGTTCAATTCATTTTATTCAAGCAATGATATTCTGAATCATAAATTACCAATCAAAAACAGGTTTCTTTCTTTCGTCACTTTAAGTTTTAGGATCAAAAGATTATGGTTTATGCATACCATCATGCTAAATATGCAATAGAGCATTATAAACCAATGAAAGAAAATATTCTTTAATAATTTGATTACCATTACTTCATAATTTATCCTTCAAGTAACAAAGAGTTATAAAATAGTACATGGTTGCTTTAAAAATGATCAAAAACTTAATTTACGCTTTTGATAATAATGCATTTAATACTTCAATATAACAACAACAAATGTATTACCTATACCAGTTTGTTGCAAATGTTGTTATATTTATAACTGACTAAAAAAATAATAGTTTTTTTATCAAATGATTGATAAAATTGTCTCTTTAGGAAAATTATAAAAAACATCAGTTACTTAAAACTATCATGGATTATTCATTCATAACAGGATATAAATACTAAACTGGACTTTTTTACATTTGCAAAGAAATTTAATTAATGAAGAAGAGGGGAGAATAACATCTGTTTGGCGCCAGAAGGGAGTCAAGTCATTTATTGCAACATACAGTTAACACCCTTATGGCTCTGAACAGACAGTATATAGAGATAGAAACAAAGTTAGACTCCACAAATCCCTATCTCAGTATTATGAAAGCTGAAGAAAAAACCCTCTCTTTCACAAAATGCCTTCAAAATGCACTTGTTTCAATGCATTGTTTAAATAGGGATTATTTCTTACATTTCTTCCGCAGAATGCTCATACTTATCTTATATCGAATACATTAATGCAATTGTCTAAATCAAAGAGATTAATTAATCAAGCTAAAAAATCTTGCTTGAGTTGCACCAGTAATTTCCCCATGAGCAGCAAATATGACTACCCTAATGCTGACCCAAACTCCCCCAGAGCTGTAGGGTGGGATTCTGGCAGCATCCGGTATCTCCCACCAGCTGCCTCGACAACGTGGGCAGGGAAATATTAGCATTCGTCTTTGTGCAAGACATTTGCAAGTGACTGCACAGAAAATGTCTTGTACTTTTGTTGTCTTATGTATTTTTTAATAAGAAACTACATGTTGATTCTTCAATAACATTGAAATACACAAAACAAAATAATGAATAAACTCATCATAATCCATTCCATATGTTAACATATTTTCTTCACTCAAAATATTTTTTTTTTATGCATACATTTTGGTATAATCTAAATCATAACTGATATTTTCTGCCTCATCAAATATTTCATGACAAATTTAGCTTCTATTCATCCAAAATACTATTTTTACGTCCACTTATCCAAGGGAAGTTGATTGAACACTTATTAATAAATACATAGAAAACCAAATTTAGACCTTTAACCAAAATATATATTTTGTATCAGCAAAAAAAAACTACCTGCTATTTTCTTCTTCTTCAAATCCACAAACCATATGAATTCAAATCATTTAAGTCCTAAATCAACTCTTAGAGTAATTTGTTTCTTTTTTAAATGCAATAATAATCTACACATTTTTTTCTAAAAAACATGATCCTTTCACCAATGTCCAAAGATCTTTTTGATTACACCTTTAAGAGGGCCTTTTTTACACCCTATATAATTGTCTAATCACATTAGCTTTTGTTAGCTTAACTAATCTGAGTACCTGTTGACGGATTTATTCATTCATTTATTTAAATCCCCAGCCATTATTAACACCTGAGTCCTTTTTTTGTTAAGTCCTGGTCTAATCTGCCTCTTGGGACGCATACTGATAATAAAGCCTTTCAGCACTTGGCTTCCAACAGTTAACAGCTTCCAATACCCACAACAAGAAGAAAGGAAAAGGCAGGTTAATCTTAAAGCTAAGACCAGAAACTGGCTGCAAGCCGGGGTTATTTATGGTCAAGTGCAAAGAGAAAGAGAGGAGAAAAGATTTATAAAGCAAAGAACAACTTGTAGAAGAATAGGTATGGTTTTCTGCTCAATGCAGTCTACAATTAGGGATTATGTTGATACCCTTCTATAAGCTCATTAGGTGTAATTGTTGATTAGATTAAGTAATGTTGATTTCTTAAATAAAATCTTAAGAAGCACAAGGTTTTGTTGGTTTTTTTAAAGAAAGAAAGAAGACAAAGAATGCTGCTGGTATAGTAATAGCACCAGTCTCAATATGCAATTGGTGAAATTGATATGGACCAGATTTTCTACCATGTTGTGTTTAACCAACATATTCCTAATTCTGACATATTAATCCAGAAAGCTATAAATAATAAGAATTACCAATTTAGCTAAATAAATCATTAAAAAAGTCTACAAGGAAAAAACACAACCTGTAGCAGTAAATTGATTTTTCTCAATTTCCTTTTTTTTTAAATAAATGTTGTTGACAAAATGTGTAATTAACAACTCTAAAATTACTGACCTTATAAGGAAAATATGTAAGTGAATGTAAATGATTTTGAAGAGAGAAAAGAAAGGAAATTTTCCATCTTAAAAAACATGAACATTTATACAATGCCAAAAAATTGTTAAGAGAACAAGCAGCATTACAGAAAAAGACAAAAGCCTCGTGAGCGTTTTAAAAAAGGTCTTGGAGGGAAAATTAGGATTGACAAAAAACTCTTAATTTCATAGTAATGACCCAAAGCCACATAAACTCAAGAAGGTACCTTTTTCTAAATTACATAATTAACAGTTCCTTGCACCCATTTTCCTTCCAATAAAACAGTTAGCTTATTGTCCCCCGTCCGATTATTATCAGTAAACTGCAGCTGAGGGAGAGCAATCACTTAGCAGGTCGCCACCGGATCTGCCTGCCTGGCCTAGCCCACTGGAGCTTCCTTTGTTTGCCCCCTCTATACACTACCACTTCCACCCAGCCACCGTTTCTGCATGTCGGACGGGGGAAGTCTTTGATTAACAATTAATTCTGTCCTTCCCAGGTCAGTGTTCTCTTCAATATTGTAAAAAATATATAAAAGGGGAAAATTGTACTTGTTTATGTCTAAAAACACTATAAACTAGCCTCAAAGAGAGTTTCAAGAGTTTAATATTCAGGTTGATTCAGTATTCATAATGGCGACATTTTGCTTACATTAAATGCATGACAGTAAATAAGATCCTTCCAATTTTTACATCAGCGAAAAATAATTTTCATTTTTTATCGAGTGTGCCTTGAGGAAGAAGTATGGATCCTTTTTTTGTTGTTATCTATTTTATGTTTTAACTTGTAAAGCTTTACAATATTTCCTATATGCCAAATAAAGACATATAAATCCTCTTATTACTGGAACAATCAATTTCTTTAAAGTCATTGGAGTAATAACCTTTCACATTCTAAGCCTATTTCTTGAAAGTGTTTTCTAAAATGTCCCAATTTTTGCAAGGCTATATTTTTTTAATACTATAAGTCCACTCATGTTAATTTCTTCTATTACAAGTAGATACAAAGTCATTGCATTTACAAGAAAGTTGCTATAGCATGCTCTGCCATTACTCTATATTTTTTAAGAGGAACCTATTTTCAAAAATTCTTGGAAATAACTGAATGCATGAGAAAAGACAGATGCCATTTTTTTTCTTCTCTAAATACCAATTTCTTTTCTCCTTTATGTACCAAATGTAATTTGAAGTGAGCTTGTTCTGCTATCAGTTCTAAAACATCTCTAAAAACTACCCAGAGACAAACTGATGAGTGTTATACTAAAACCTGCCAGCAATATAAAGGTAGATTTGTGGTATTCAAAGTTGATGGTAGCTTTTGGTGGCAATGGGATGATGCAAGCAAACTTATTACTACAAAATTATAATTCCAAAATGGGTGAAGAGAAATGTTTGCTATTACAAAAGACTCCATTTCAAGAAAGTCTCTGACTGTACCATTTTTAGGCTTGTGGTAAAAAGAAATGATTTTGAAATGAAAGGCGATGGGTTTTTACCTTTGTGCCATAGATAGAGCTGAGGGTCCCTGCAAGCAGAGAGGTAGAGCTGCCAGCTGTAATACATAGACATTGATCCTGCATCCATGGTTGACGATGGATACTCAACATCCAATAAACGACACAATTTTCCCTGAGGATATCGTCAACTTGAGGAAACAAAAATCTCAGATTCTCTTTTTTGTTTTTCTGGCTGAAGAAGGTTTTTTGTCTGAGTTTTGTTTTAGAATTCACAGCACCAATTCAAGATGATGAGAACGTGGAAGGACTAAACTGAAGAAGCTGCTGCCAGTTGGAGAAATAAAACAATGATGATATCAAGGTTAGCGAGTGATGATCGAGTTTGCTTAGGATTGACTGATATCTCTTTTGAGAAGAAATGCTCAAATTTGGCAGATTTGAAATGAAGGAAACAGGAGAGACGAAAATGAAGAAGTCAAAGCCACAAAGCGCTTCTGACAAAATGAAGGTTCGATGCGGAAAAACAGTGGGCGAACCGTGATGGTTTTCGGGCAATGCCTCAGACAATGGCTGCCGTAGAAGCTGCTGTGGAGAGTAGGGCGGTGTACTCTAGAAGCATTCATGAATCGATGTGAAGAACGCGACGCCAACTGCGGATGTATGGAAAAACAAGAGTAGCTTACAACGCAATGAAGCTATTAGAGATTCGATGAATTGGTCTTGATATCGTGGATAGCGTTTCGATATCTGGGCGCTCTGACCGAATGATGGCTTCCACGAGCGGAGTAAGCCTTGAAAGAGACCGAAGGTTGAGGTATAGCTACCGACCAAGGACAGATAGCGTGTGAGAAGCGATCACAATGATCATCAGCAAAAATAGTCCTTCTCCGACAAGAAAACAAATCAACCGTTGCTAAAAATAATCAGCACGTTATGTTTTTTCCTCCACTTCCCGAAGCTCGCGTCGTGTTTAGATGAAGGGCGGTCATCAGCAATACGATAAGGAAACTGTGGTGGCGCAATTCAGCTGCGGCAGATAGACATTGGGGATAGGCAACCCTTGAATGACATGTGACGTGGGTACTTGCGATCTCGGTTTAATATCAAATCCAGAATGGATGACCATACGGGCTATCCCAAGACTCTCCGGCTCTGAGTCATGAATAAATCTGGTTGGAGAAACAAAATATGCATAAGTGCGTTTGCCAATCAGGAGTCGTTATCTTTGCTGCGTCAATCTCCTAATTACGACATTATCACCCCAATGATGGGTCCGTCCGTGGTATCTAGTCCAACATCCAGAGAGCCTTCTCAGATTGGCGTTCATCCGATGACACGATATCTCCGCCCCCTTTTGACAAGAAAGCAGTTTATTCCTTTTGTCTTTAAGCAATATGGTTTGACTGTTTGCCTATATCATTAAGATCACAATCTCAATAGTACACAGCTAACTCGTAAACAACACCTATGGTCCTCCTTTTGCTCTAATACAAACAAGGTAGGTCTTCTTTTTCATACCTGGTGGATCAAAAGTGAGTATTTCCAGCCCAGTGCTCCCCAAGAAAAAAGTAATAAAGTTATCCCTCTTGTTTGGAACCTGGAGTATATTTTCCAAAGTAGGATACAGGAAGTTGAAATAACTTTCCAATCATATTGGTGTGCCTCTCAATCGGGTACGTGTTATATCTCTGTGGCTATTGGCTGGAAGAGATAACATTTGTGTGTTGGGTGTGTGTGCATGTGTGTGCACCCAGCATGGACTCATGAATATTCATAGGATGATTGACATCCTTTATCAGCCAATCAGAGAGCAAAGCTGCAAGTCCAGTGACAAGTGTGTGGAAGGAAGTCAAGCATCTTGGTTCATATACTTCTCTCTCTTTCTCTCTATCTCTGTGTGTCTCTCTCCTCAGTTACCATTTACAGTAGTAAAGTTCTTCAATACAGCTCTACCTTTCTCTATCTCTCTCTCTCTCTCTCTCTCTCTCTCTCTCTATCTCTTACACACTTTTGAAATATCAACTGAGAGTAATGTAATTGTTTTTAACTGTTTATTGACTTAATATACTTCGAAATCTTGTAATTAAACAATTGTAACACAATTGTACAGCAGACATATTCAAGATAACTGCTGGTCTGATTTTTCTCTCATGTACTACATTTAGAGATTAGACTTTCAGATTAGAATTTTCTACATAAAATAAAGAAAAAAAGACATTAAACTTGGTATAAAAGATGAAACAGCATTTACAATGAACAAATTGTAGTCTACTGCTAAAGAATCACTGCTGTGCGATTAAAATCCTCCATTAATTATTTGTTTTGATGGTCTCTTGAATGATGAAAGTCTTAAACAATTATGAGCATTTGTTGATTTTTTTTTTTTCATTTCACAATCACACATTCAAAACATTTGTTTGCATTTCTGTAGGTCTTATCTGCTTGTATTTGAATTAAATATAAGAATATTTAAATTTATGATACAAATAATTCCCCATTTCAAAACAAATGATTCATATTTTTCCATTTTAATGCCTTTTAAGATTGGGTATCCCTTCGACAGACACTGGGTATCACAATTATCCTTGATATTTTATTGATATTTCTCTTTTTTCTTGTTCTCATAACAATTTTCTCTTTGAACAATCTCCTTCTCTCTATTCACCTCTATATATATAATGCATTTCTATACCCCCTCTCTTTTCCTCTTTCCTTTTCTTTCTTCTTTCTTTCTCACTCTCTCGTCTTTTTCTTCCATCTCACCCATTCTCTCTTCCTCTACTTCTCTTTCTTTTTCTTTCTCTCTCTCTCTCTCTCTGTCATCTTTTGCTTCCATCTCACCAACTCCCTCTTTCTCTACTTCTCTTTTCTATCTATCTTTCCCTCCTCTATCTCCCTATCCTTCTAATTCAATCTTATCAGCTCAACAGAAGCAAGGTCTTTACACACTCACAACCAAAGAAGGGGGGGGGGGGGGGTTAGTAGGCCAATAAAAAGGGAGACAAAAAACAAACTATCCAGCTAACATACTCTTATGCACACAGAAAGCAACCCGGTCCCAAAGCAAGTGACGAATCGGACGCTAATTTTGAGTAAATGTTTGCCCGGGCCGCTGGGTCGTGCAGCCCATCCATTCATCACAATTAGCAGCAAAACAGCGAGAGAAAACAATCGCGGCCTGAACTTCTGATATTTTGTATCCATTCTATTGTGAGGGTTGGCTAGCTTGTTTGCAGGTGAGGGTCCCATGCAAGCCGAGACCCTTATCATCCTGTGCAAAGCTCTGCCAAACTGCATGAAGTTATGGCATGAATGTTACTGCAATCAAACCTTTGTATAAAGACCACTCAAGGGAAATAAAAGAAGCAGTCCACCTAGCAAAATATGTGACACTTCCCTGGGTAGATAGTCTTCATTAGAACAGCTTTCAGTAAAAAAAAATATGTTCAAGCAAGAGAAACAACAACAACAACAACAAAGCATGATTGCAAACAATTTTAATTAAAAAATTTTTTTTATAGCATTATTACCATTTGAAAGGTGTAAACATTACCACAAGTTTATTTTTGGAAATTCATTGCAATTGTGTTTTGGTGATTTCCACATTCTGGTGAAAACTTTACAAAATTCTACATTTTGGGGCTAGTCAAAAACCTATAAAGCAATCCAGAAAAAATAAATCCAGAAAAAAAGCATTTTCAACAAAATTCTAAATGTTCAAAAAGTACTCAGATACAAATAAAATATATATATATAATTAGTTTTCAATCCTAGTAAGTGCTCATTGTCCATTTTTCATATTTCTTTCACTCACTCTCACCCCGCACAAAGTAGTTACCTGTAACACAAAACACATTGTACGTTCATTCCAAAGATGTGTATGCAGCAGGCAAAAATGCATAACAATAAGATAAAATCTCAACAAACCAACATGATTCGGGTGGAAACAAACTTAGAGATGCCATTCATAGTGGAAACAAAAAATTCCTTCCAGAGGTGTGAAAATTCCAATTAAATAGACTTCTGAAATGATGTCTTTTAAAGGTACTATGTCCCTTTTGCAGGCCAAAAAAATGCAAAGGTTAAATTCCAATGGCATTTGAAAGATAATACTAATATAGAACTCCCCTTCAAAAAATGGGGCTGTGGGAAAATAACGACTATTAGTTTTCAAATCGACTTAGGACCTATAGAGCCAATAAGTAATAGTCTTGATTTTCAGACCATTGTACCGCATGGTCGAACGTTTTATGCTGCACAAAGATTCAATCAGTTTAATTTTGGCCATTACAAGAAGTGGGTTATTGATGTAGACAAATCCTTTACAGCTCATTTTATGTATGTTATTACCAAAGAAGAAGAAAAAGCCAGTCAGTCACTCAATACTGACAATAGTGTCTGACAGTGAAGTCTAGAACTCAAATTATGCAAGGAAACCCGTTTACTTGCATAATTTGAATATTAGGACACTGCTAACGTTAAATTTCACAGATAGGACATACATGATATATTCATAATTCCTGCAAAGTCCTACAGAATTTGAGGTTGGCTGCAAAAGGGACATAGTATCTTTAAGGAACGATTCACAGCCTGCCTGCAAGAGGGTCGTAACAGCTATGTACTATCAATTTAGTAATAGCCCTCTTGTGGGTAGCTGACAAATTGACTGATACACAGTGGTTGGTAATACAAGAACCTAAGAGTCAGCAGGTCATTATCTCATATCATATTTCATAGGACTAATGGCCTTCTGGTTCTCAATAGAGAATACAATAGGGACAACGCGACATTAACCGATGACTTGGGCAGAGTACCTAATACATTACCATTAACTGACTATGAACTATGGCATCATTGAATCACAATTTGATATGTTTGGTATGCGAGAAGACAAGGAATGAAAAGAATACAGGAGAAAACGATGAAAATATGTCATCATTATTGTGTGTTGATAGCTTTCACCCCTCATCTGCAACACTCCATCTTTCTACCGTTTCCACCTAACTTTTCAAATGTGTCTTTTTTTCTCCCCCCCCCCCCTGTATTCAATCTGTCTTGCTCCCTTTTCATTTATTTATCCTCCTTCCCCTCTCTTTGCCTGTCTGTCTCCGTCTGTCTCTCTCTCTCTCTCTCTCTCTGAATATATATCCCGCTCTCTGTCTCTCTGTCTCTTTCTCTCTGTGTGTGTGTGTGTTTCTCTCTCTCTCTCTCTCTCTCTCTCTCTCCCTCTCTCTCTCTATTTATTTATCTATCTATCTCCCTTCTCCCTTTCTAATTTTTAACATACTGGTTCAGTTACTCTCTGTATTTTAAGATTTTAAAATCGATTCCCACCACAACCACACCCATTTTTGTATTAATCAGTACTGGTATTACAGCTTAATTCTATATTCCGTAACAGACTTAAAGCTAAAGACCAGTTATGGCAGAGCTGCCAACCTTGTACGACCAAAAAAAGGAATCATGATGGCAAAAAAAAGGAATTTCAAGCAAAAAAAAGGAATTCATTAAAACAAAACTTACAACCACGCGCGACACAATTCCAATGCTTCTTTTTGAGAATACTTTTCTCTTCAAGTATGTTTCAACCTTAGTTTTCTATTGAATTTGTGATCAAATTAACATATTAGGGCAGTTGTTTGACGTGCGGTATGTAAAAAAAAAAAAAAAGGATTTTGTGAGAAAAAAAACGTAATTGGGATTAAAAAACAGAATAATTCCGGGAAAAACGGAATGGTTGGCAGCTCTGTTATGGTCATGCAATTGCATTGTGAAAGAAACATTGTGAAATCGATCAGAAAAGGTTGATCATCTAGCATAGATGTACTGCAAGGTTCTGGAATCATCAAATTGATAAGAAATTTGGCCAAGTCTTCATAAAGTTAGAATCACTGTACACAGAAAGATGTATATGGGACTACACACACGTGCGCGACACATGCATTTGTATCTCTCAACAGGCAAGAGATACACTAATTTACCAAATATATCAATTAGTAGGCGGTTTCCTGTTAACATTTTTATCATCATGTATTATTCAAAACATATTCTTTCACATGATTGGTAATAAGAGCTTCCATTTCATTTTTTGAAATTGGGGCGTTTCCAATACTGGTCTTTACCTTTAATGCCCCTTTAGCTCTCAACAGATTACCAAGGGTTTGGGGAGCAATTTGGGCTACTTATGTGATTAGAATCATTGCTACCAAGGTCATATGAATTGGGTTTATAGCTGAGAAACGAGATATATCACACCAGCACAAAATAAACTGATGGATGATGTGATCGACCATAACTTGTCATGAATTAAGTGACATGAAATTGGTGGTGTTCAAGGATGTCCGTCAAGTTTTAGAATGTCCTTAGGGACACTTTATATTTCCATTAGATTTCCAGTGGCACAAAAAGTTGTTAAACATCATTTACGAAATACAAATGACAAACTGAATAGTGTCTCAATGATTTCATCTTCATATACTCCTTACATTGAGTAACATTCACTTGAAAAGCCCTACATGTTAAATTTGCTCAGATAAAATATAATTGAGAACATCCAAAAACAAATTTCTCTAAAATGTTCTTCTGATGGATTATTCAAAAGGTGAATGGGTAGCAAATAGAAGGAAAAAATGAAAAAATATGAAAAATACATGATACTTCATTAAAATTAAATACAAGATTTTTTAATTACTATCATCCTGTGTGTTTTTATTTATATTGTACAATTAATGAAAACAAGATTTTTAAAAAAGAAATAGAGAAAGAGAAACTGAAGTGAACAGCAGACCTTGGGTGACAGGTTAGGAAGAATGTGTTTAAAAAGTTTTTGAAAAATATATAAATAAATCCAGGACAACTGCTGGAGGGAGGGGGTGGGGGGAGGGAGGGGGGGGGTCCAGTGAGAAATAAGAACAATACAATGTAATTTCTCATCAATTTATACTCCTGCTTCCGGATGAAAAGCATACTGTGTACTTTGCTGGTAGTTCTAATGTTCCTGGTAATGTTCCGACCTTTATCGACCTCTCATCAATAAAAGGGACGCAACTCACATACCAAGACCTTCCTGGGTTAAGGAGGTGTCATAATATCTATTTTCCAAGGTCCCTTTCACAGATAGACTTTTATTGACATAAGGGGCCTCTTTTTTTTTCATAATTAAAAAAAATACATTTTATATTCACTTCTCATTTTGTTGGATTTTCTATGTCTTTGTTATTGTTGTCACTGTTAATGTTCCTGGTACTGTACCAACCTGTATCGACCTTTCACCAATAAAAGGGATGCGACTCACATACCGAGCCCTTTGGGGTTAAGGAGATGCCATAACACAATATCTATACTATCCTCAAAGCCCTTCTCAGTTGGACTTAGAAATTACATAAGGGACTATCCTTCAACTTTTAATTTGTTTAATTTTCTGTCTCTTTGTTTGGGAGGGGGGTAGTTTTTGCTAGTTCTAAAGATTTGTCCCACATTCTCCTGATAAAAAGGAGGATATTAAAGAAATAAAATAAACACAAATAAAATGATGAAAAACAGCGTGAGCAAGTGATAAGGGAAGTTAGAAATAAAAAAAACAGCAGAACAACAATTGTAAAGGAAACACTGCTTCACAGACATATCAAATCTACTTCAGAGGGTAAATTACTTAAAACTTGAGAATTAAAATCACAACATTTTAGTCTACTTTCTTTTAATTTTGATTTCTCACAAAGCACTCACAAGGGAGGTGTTGAGAGACATTTTTAGATACATCCTACAGGTGTACTTAAACACAATCTGGAATAAAATTGTATTAATTTGTCAGTGTCAGAGAAATACTCTCGGCTTTAACTGTCCCTAAAAGATCTTGTCAGGCGAAAATCCTGCCTGCTCTGAACACCGGGGTCATGGGTGCCTCCTACCAACAAAGGGGTAATAGAGTTACACCCCTCCCAATATCCATCTGGGCTAATTGGTACTTGGGCACCTAGGCAGTGTGTCATTCTATTCCCCAAGATGCTCTCTGAATGTATCTTGGACTACCTATCTGTCACATATTTTGCCTCCTCTAATTCATTCCTTGCAAAGGTGATTTATATATTCTCTTTCTCTCTCTCTCTTCTGGATACAATTTCCATTAAAAGTGAAGTCAAAAGTTCTCTCTCTACCCCCCCCCCTTTTTTTCTTTCTCTTTCTCTTTCTCCACCTCCCTCTCTCTCTCCCCCTCCCCCTCTCTCTCTCTCTCTCTCTCATTTTCTGGTTATGAATGAGATGAATAGTGTAATCAAAAGTTGAAGTGACCACCGCTGGATTCAATTACTGTACTCCTTTGTGTATAACCATTAAACAAAGTCATCATGAAATGTATTTATTCTAAATCATATTGATATCTTTATCATTTCTAAGCCTAATAAGTCATAGATTCAATCCCCAGTGCAAGGATGCATACCCTTGCATTTCTTGAAGAGAGAAAAGTTCTTCATGGTTCTAAAAAATGGATCATAGGCGACATCAAAACTTAACTAACACTAGCAAAAACACATCAATTCAAATTCCCAAGTAGGATTTTCACCTACCGGTATAGACTAAATTGGTGAGATTCATGAGAATCTAAAACACCTACAAACATCATCTCTGTGCAATACCCTAATATCTATGGTACTCTCTTGAAAGTGATCTACCTTTGCCACTAATGCAATGGGTCATCACAACTTATGGGCATATCCAATCATGCATTTCAGCTCCCCTCTCACGGGTGCAGAGCGGCAAAGTGAATTAAATCCCTGCTAACAGGTGGTAGCACAGATTCTGACTTCAGATGCTGACTTCCAGCACCTTCAAAATCTTCATTTAACCAAGTCATGTCAAACAATATGACAAGATGAAAGCCAACAGTGTCTAAAGGGTAGCTGGTAGCATCCAGTTTTATTTGTATAGATTTATTTGTTCTAGGGGCAGTAAAAATAGACCGTTCTCCAAACACCTGAAGTTTTTACTCATCGTTCAAGTAATTTGACGATTGGCTACCATCAAAGTGATGAACTTATGTCAAGCCAGGTGCAGGGTACTCCAAAATCACAGTTCTTGGAGTTTTGAGTACATAACTTTGAAACCCACCAACTCATTGCACTTTGCTGACAGTTTGAGATGTATTTACAGGTAATGCACTCCGGGCACTCCCATGAGGAATACCAATTTGACTTAATGCAAAGATTGTTATAAAATTAAAAACAAGTTTTTCTTAAGACTACTGTACATGGATATGAAAATAATGGATTTCTAAGGGAGAGTGAGTGAAAGAGAAAGAGAGGGAGAGGTTTATTATTCATTTATTTATTTCTGATATTTATACAGGGTGGCGTATATAACCAATTTGGTGGTCTTCCATGAGGCCCTGTTTGGTAAAAATACAACAAATAACAGCAGCAAAAACAAAATAGATAAATACACAAGCATATAAACAGGTAAAATACAAATTAATTGGTATCCCATGAAATAACTGATCATTCAAGAATTATCCTTAATCATTTACATGAAATATGTAAATGGAATTTTCAATTTAAATAGAAAATACTTTTTTAATGGTTGGTGGAGAGAAGAGAGATTCAGTGAATACAAGAGAGACAGATAGAGGAGAAGAGACAGACAGACAGACAGAGAAAAGGACAGATGGAGAGACAGAGACAGGCAACGGAAGACAGAAAAACACAGATAGAAAAAGAGAAAAAGAGAGAGAGAGACAGACTGAAAATGTGCAGGGGAAGGCAGAAGAAGAGAAGGGAGGGGGGCAGTCGATCAAACTTTAACTTTGGCATATACACGGTTCACATCATGCACCCTCAGGTTCTTAACCCTGTACAAATGTCACCTAAAACACCCCTCTCCACTCGCAGATGGTATCAAATTTCCAACATTAATACCAAACAAAACACTCCACCATTGTTTGTGAACTTCTCCTTCTCACAAATTCCTCGCCTACCCCTCCCCTTCCACACTACCGCAGTTCAAAGTCACTTCAAGTTAAAGCAATCAATCTAAAAGAAAATCAACAAGTTAGAAGGCAGCTACAATTGGATTTTTTTTCGGCGGCGGCAAGATCAAAGGGGGGTATTGACACAAATGTGGGCTGGATAAAAGAGTTAATGACGCTAATTTGGGAATTGATAGGTAAACTTCAAATCTTTCGGCAGCCCAAACGGAAAGAGCTTGAGTATATTAATAGGGTGTTTGTGGGGCTGTTCAGGTCAATAAGATGTATATAGCTAAGATGGAGAAGTTTTGTTGTTTTAATTGTTAGGCAACTCAGGTGCTTGGTATGACATACAAAGTACACCTGTAGTACATCAACAAGGTTGGGCGAGACTGCCTTTTTTTTCAAACAATCTCCAAAATTGTTTCAAAGAGAAATTTAAAATAGATTATCGGTTATTGCTGATAGCAGTTTACAAAACATTTAGAGCAAAACTCATTGTTTCAAAATAAAAAAAAATTAAATTCCTGTATATGGCAAGATGTAGCCATTCATATATCTTTTAATCAATGGATAAAATATACTATCCGCAAGGAAAAAAAAACAAGTGACTGTTTTTTTTCTTTCAAATTGTAGCTTTTCATAGAATACTCCACTTATTTCTGTTTTCTTTGTCAAAACTTGGAGCAATTATTATTTGGACTAATCAAGCATTTGATCATTTAGAATTTTTCTTTATACTTTTTTTTTTTTTTTTTTTTTTTTTTTTTGGGGGGGGGGGGGGGGGGTCTTAATTTTATGGATATCATTTGAAATATGATTGTGGTTTTAAACTAGCCAGCTTGAACTCATACCCTTAACAAGGCATTTCATCTTTGCTTGTGTCTTGTGAAGAAATGGTTACCTCATAATTTGACAAGATGAAATTCAGTAACATTCCTTCAATACAACCAGCTGAGCCAAATCATGACAATACTTCAAAGAATAAACAAACATTTAGTATAATACATTAAAAAGTTAAAAATATTGATATTCAATGAAAATTCAAAATGAAATATAGGAGTCAAGTACTTGTCTGTTGCAATTATTACTATTTTCCCTTCCAAATGAAATTATAAGTATTAGAAAATGATCACATTTAGCTTACCCATTTCAGTTTTGTGCATTGGGAACAGGACCTGATACGGCATCACATACATCATGAAGATAAATAGTTCTTGGCGCTGAATGCCTGGAATTTTCAGAAAACCCCCTACTTCAAAAGAGGTACACAATCTTCTCTGAAAGAAAGTAAAATAGTACTACAAGCAAGATGAGCAAAACTAGCTTGATGAAATGAAAGTTGGAGAAATTACTCGGATTGACGATCAGAACTTCCGCTCGTTGCATAAGACTTGGACTGCTCTACCAGCAATGATGAGCACCAACAGCTCATAAACAAGACAGTAGCAAACTAAGAGATAAATCGGCAATTGCGCTTCTTTTAATCGCCTCCCGTAGACCTGTGTGGTCTTGATACCACTTCGTCATCCAATTCACCAAAAATAACAGTTCCATTTTATATCTCTAGTGGTGTTTTATTTCTCCTTGGTTCTTCCAACAAAGGGAGGAAGCAGGTCTTTCTGCATCAAATACTTTTGTAGGAGAGATAAAGTGGTCATAAAAATCGCTGATTGATAAAAGAAAAATTTGGAGGGCTGTGTTCGGCCGGGTGTTCTGTTATAATTGAATAGAACATAGGTGTGAAGTCGTTGGATAGAATCTGGTGAGTATGTTGGGGTGTGTGACTGATTTGATGAATAGGATCTGTGTATTAGTCAGAGTGATCAATCGTAGATGAAGTAGATATCAATGGTTTGTCAAGAGCGATACAAAAGTTTGTTGATCGACTGTTTACTACTTGGAGATGCCTGACCCATTAAACTTTCCATTTGTTGCTTTCTACATTTATAACGGAAGGGGAAAAAAATCTGATGCTCACTTTCTGAATTGATTTTACATTAAAAGCACTTAATAAAATATCAGGTATGCCTTCAAATTTTCAAATAAACACTTATAAAGCATTAACAGGTGCCCCTACACATTTTTTGACATAATTGTGATCAAGTCATTAAGTGCCCACTGGAATCATAAGGGGGAAATTTGGGGGAGGGGGAGGGGCATAGGTCTTAGGAGATGGATGAAAGTAATAGCCAAAGACATCAAATACAGGGTGTGCATGGGAGGGGGTCCTGTGATCTTCTTTTAATGTTCCTTTCCCCTGCCTTTGTTTTTTCTCTCTCTCCATCTATCTCTCTATCCTTTCTTTCTTCTTTACATTTACTTTGGTTTTGTTTGGGGGTTTTGCCATTCAATGGGGGAGAGGTATCTCTTAATACAAGAAGAAAAAAAGGAGCTCATCACATTTTTAATTAAATTTCACAAGTTAGAGAGGGAGGGGGTCATATAAAAATGTTGTTGCTCATGTTCTCCCTATTAACTTAAAATTAGCACTTCATTTGGTTTTGTTGGAACTCCCCCACCCCCCCCCCCCCCCCCATCCTCCCCCCTCTCAAATATGAGTATTGACTATTCTCGTCAGACTTCATACCAATTTTATTCTTGATTTCTAACAGCTCACAAGCCCCAAAGTTACAGAACTGGCAACTATCACATACAAATAACAACTAAATCAGACAAATACCCAACTTATCCAAAACATATATCTGCTTTATCTCTTCCAAAGTATTCAAATACATTTCCGGTTCAATGTCTTTTTCTATCTTATTTCAATCACAGTTATTCAATTGTCATTCAATAGATTGATTATATCCAGTACCAGTTAGCAGGTAAGTGATGCAAACTGACTCATTTTATGGCTGAATAATTTAAACGAGAGAATCTGATTCTGAACCCCAAGCTTACCAACTTTAAAGTGTCTGAATGAATACAAATTATTACCTCTAACCTCTCACTTGTTATTCAAAGAAGGAAAAGAGACTTTGGTGTAAAAAGCAAGCGGTTAGAAATGTGGGACAACCCTATTTTGTGTCATCAATAACTGATTTCATACTATCACAAACTAGAGACAATACAATCTAACACAAGTCTTGTTTATCTTCAAACTTGAACTGGTAAATTTCAGAAGAAAAAAAGATGATGTTTCTATCAAATAAGTGTTAAGCTATGAGTCATATCTGAAGCACAGTTGAAATATTCTAAGAAAGGCGAAGGTTTCATTTCAGTTTCTAGTAGTTAAACTTGATGGTACCTTGATGACTTGCATCATTCTCTATCTCACTCTCTTTCTGTCTCTCTCTTTCTGTCTCTCTCTGTCTGTCTCTGTCTCTGTCTTTCTTTCTGTCTTTCTCTCTCTCTCTCTCTCTCTCTCTCCCTCCCTCCCTCCTTCCCTGCTTCTCACTTTCTCCCCCTCTCTCTCTCCTTCTCTCTCTCTCACTCTAGTAGGCCTACAAGGAAAAAGCACAAAAGTATAAATCTCTCTTTTGTTTGAAGTTTGATTTGATATCTTACATCTCCCTCTAGTACAAGGAAAACACACACAAAGAGTACATCTCTAATTAAACAGAACTACATCAACTGAAATTTACTTTTATTACAAAATAACAAACTTTTTGTTTCACGAGCAAAGCTCATCTTTGTTTCACCAGAAGCAGGTCAATATACACACTGTTTTTGTTTTCCTTTTCCTTTCATACGTTTTCCTTTACAGCACTTCTTCACGTACAATCCTACATTGGGATAATTGTACATTTTTAACCTTAATTTCCTTCTAAATCATATATAAACAAACACATATATAACTGTGATATGAAACTAAAACAAAAGGACGAGATCTGTAAACTTTAAAACTTTATGACTGGCATCTCAAGAGTCCTTGGACTATCCGTGTGTCAGGTTACAGAATGCATATTAATGTTAATAATTTTATAGCAAGTGTTGCGTTACCTGTGGGGTCTACACTGCGCCAACAACCTGTACAAAATGAGTGACAGTCATTGAATTTAAAGATAAAGTTGAGTTCTGGTCATGCGATTGCACTGTAAAAGAAACTGTGTGGAATCGATCAGAAAAAAAGTTGATCATGTAGCATATAAGTATTGGTGTGTACTGCAAGGTTCTGGAATCAAAATGATCAGAAATTATTTTTCACCCCTCCCCAGAACTCAACTTTCTCTTTAAAGGGGGAAAAAACTGATCATGTACACCAACGTAGAGAGTCTTTGGCATGAATTTTATGAATTTTATGAAATTTATGAACTTAAGACCATGAATAATTCATTTTATCATTTGCCATGCATCAAAACCCTAAACGGCCACATTGTTTGAAGTATATTTTATATGTACACTGTATGTGTGCCAAAAGTTGACTGTGGTGGCTAGTCCCCTTCATGTTCCATCCATCAACTGAAGCTGGGAAAGAGTTAAAAGTGAATAAAAACTGCTCTTTAATCATCATTTTGGAATGCATTTGCATACACTTTCTCTATTAATTAGCTAGGCTGGCAATTTTTTTTTTTTTTTGGGGGGGGGGGGATAACAGTCTTAATCAACAATATCAATCAAATCATTTCAAAAATTATTAAATCCCTAATTATGGCCATGCTCACATGAAAGGAAAATGCAATGTCATAAAAAAGTTGAGGAAATGGAAATCATACTCTCCACAAAAATATTCATGTCTACTATTTTGTCAAAAGCTTCAGAGTTCATACTGGTAGTCGTTTTGAGTTGATTCCACATTTCAGCTTTAATGGTCCCACTTATTGACAGGAAATTGTTCTACATAAGTCAAATAACTTTAGAATTTTCAAACTTCAATGTATGCTAAATATAAAGAGATACAAAAGCGATCCATAAATTTATTGTTAAAGTAAACAAACTGTCAATTTTGAGAGGGGGAAACACTTCCATTTCTTTTCTGGTTGATGTTGCTATCAATGTACAGAGGAAATCCTTCTCGAGTATAGCATTGTTGCCACAGATGATTAATAAAAACTTGGTTTCATAACCTAGTATTGGTCCATATTATAACCATCCATCACAAAGAGAAAAAGACCCTTATCAGACCTTCTGAGTTTGAATATACAATTGAAAGCTTTTCTTGAATCTAGGTTAAGAAAACCGATCCTGAGAGTGGTTCGGGGGATGTTTGAATCTACAGGACTAGAATGGACAATGGTTCAAAACCCAGAAGTAAGAACAGTGGTTTAGATAAAATGATCTTTAGAAATCATAGAAAATCTATGTTTTCCTTGAAGTGCTGGACTATTTCTTTCTTGAATTTAACCAGGGAGGGTCACTTAACACCTCCCTGATTTAACCATCATAAAACTATTTCATGTGTTTTTCTAAAGAATGTTGCATTCTTTTTCAACTGAAGAAGAAGGAACTGTGATCAATGGAAAAGTCAAACCTGTATTTATTTATTTTGTTGTTGTAATAAATCAAATCAGAGAAAATGAAAAACCGAGCATAAATGAAAAAATTGAGAGAAGTCAGATGAGGAGGAGAAATAGGGATTATCAGAAAAAAAATTGCAAATTGTTTACTAAAACTTCAATAAATGTCTCCCCCAATTACAAGGTGAAAACATCGGGCATCAATCGATAAAAGGATTGCTTTGTTCCTTTGCGCAGCACAATATCTTTGAAAAATTACCCATCTCCCAGCTTAATTAGTTCAGTTCAGTTTATTAATATCATCAATTCGCAGCCTCGACTGAATTGCATGACAATTTACAATTAAAAACATATCATATTTCTTTCACAATTGTTTCAAATACAATATATAATATTTCAGTTAAAATACAATATAATTAACGAAGACGATGAATCGTCATCAATACTTAGTTCACTTTCTAGTGACAATTCACAATATTAGCAATACAAATAATTAAATATATATATAAATACAACAAAAAATATTCCTATTAATAATATTATGTAATTTGGTTTTGCATTATTCAGTAGAAATTGGGTAAATAAGTAATTAGCTCCATGACAACCATTTTCATCAATCACAGAACTCTTGAAGCCTTTGGTGCATCTATCCAGTGATAAATACAATGTGGCACAGGTATATAATTTATGTGGCATATAAAGCATTAGAAGCTATCTACATTTGATGTGAAAATAGAGGTCCTGAAAAACATGTTTCTTTCATGAATCTGTACTAGCTTAGCCCACAAAATATTGTACTTGAGAATACCCCGATTCAAAGTTAAAGGTCGGGCATCATCCAAATATAAGTCGATTCCTGTTAAAGTGGAGGGCTGCACACAACTCATATTTTGTTATTCAAACATTGAAATAGATTTCATAGATTTTTTAAATATTTAAAAACAAAAACAAATTCAGACCTGATAAGCTCCACCCTAAAAATATGCTCCAGATATCATTCATCTTGTGACATCATCTTTCGATTATTAGTGAGCTAACAAGAAACAGTGGTATGTAGCTCCACCTGAGCTGACCACCTGTTTACAATAGACCATACAATACCAACATAGGAGTTGCTATGTCAGACGTGCTGTAGCATCACCAGGAAAAGAAAGGTAATGTGGAGGTATTGTATGAAAGAATACAATTCTTTTGTGACCATGTGCTGAGCTGGGGAGGTAAAGCAAGGAGGAAATATAGCAAGAGTAAATGTCGGATAACCTGTGCACAGACTCGCTTTCCCGAAGCAGCAACAAAAATCATAAGAATAATTGCAACAAGCAGACAGCAGCACCCTAACTAAAACCTCTCTCTCTCTCAACCCCTTCTCAGATGCATCACTTGAAGAAA
The DNA here is from genome assembly GCA_035222895.1 of Strongylocentrotus droebachiensis. Lineage (NCBI taxonomy): Eukaryota > Metazoa > Echinodermata > Echinoidea > Camarodonta > Strongylocentrotidae > Strongylocentrotus > Strongylocentrotus droebachiensis. Next base: position 90,651 of record JAVYIG010001506.1, on the reverse strand, counting down.
TAAGAACATGAGAAATACTTCTTTTCGAGACGAATGAAATGCTCAAGCACCTAGTGTCCAGGCTGGCCTGAAGTAGCAGAAACAAACACACCTCGACCCATAATTGAAACTAAAGCCTAGAATTGCCTAATTAGGTTAAAATGACAAGTTTATGGTCAGAGGTTCCACATTGACTGGGAATAAGACAGATATTAACCAGGTTTTATAGCCCCCTTTCAGACCAGAGGGCAGTTCTTTCAACAATGCCCCATTCATACGAAAAAACTTGATAAAACTGCATCGAATCCGGTTTGAGGCAGGGCCAACTCCACCAACATATTGCCTATTTAGCAGCAGGAGAGTTCATGTTTTGAATAGTATCTTACTTATCTTCAAAGTTTGGGGGATTTATATTTTCTGTTGAGAGCCAGAAAAACATTAGCTCAAATACTTTGTGTTTAAAATTAACTTGCTGATTACTGGAATTTCTCAATCTTTATAGGCTCACTTTGGGACCCACCCTATTCCACCCTTCTGTATGTTTTTGTTTTTATTGTAATTTGATCATCTTCACTGAATCATCAACATTTTGAAATAGCATTTTGAATTTTTACAGTCTTGAAGATTTTATATATTTTTTTCAAATCAAAATGTCACTTGCACATTATATGTCCCTTTCATCTACAAACATCACCTATGATAAATTTCTTTAAACAAATCATTCATGTTTGAAGTAATTCATACGTGTACACTGTATGTGTGCCAAAAGTCACACGTAGCGGTCCCCCGTTTTGATCCACGGGTCAACCATGCAAAGCGAGTAAAGAGTTAAATGTGAACAGGGTGTATATATAACTCTTCCGGAAGTTTGCCCATTACACTATCTTACTCTTCATTGATAACATGGCTTCTGATTGTCACAGGTTGGGGATTAGTTACCCTTTTTTGTAGAATTGCTGGTGATTATCATTAATTATCTCATGCTACTCATTACCATTTATAAAAGGGAGGGTTCACTTTCATGCTGGCAACTTTATGGGGGCAATGCAAAGGCTCTATGCATGTCATTAAAAAAAAAAATATATATATATATATATATATATATGTATTTTTAAAAAACACAGAAAAAAACCTCTTTGGTGCCACTAGCTTTTCAAACAATGATATGAACTTTAAAGACGGTCATATTATAGGCTTTTTATTCTTTATTTCATCATAGAACTTGGCTACAAGAGCAAAACCTTCATCAGTTTTATGTTTGGGAACAAAATAAACTTCATTGGTCCAATCTAAAATAGAACACTTATTTTCTTGTGCCGAGGGATTTCTTCAGCTAAGGGATTGAAAGGCTGAGATATATCTTAGTGATTTTTTTCCCCCTGACAACTGAGTAGCTATCCTACAAAATGTTCTCACTTTTCACCCCTGTTGGCCAAGAACTTGCTGAGAAAGATAAGAAACAAATCTTGATTTACCTGGCAAAATGGCCCAAATACACACTTTGCTTCCAGACTCATCAAAAGTCTTCCATCATTGCATTGCCACAACTTGACCATTATGAGGACATGACAGCTATGAGCTACCCTCCCATGCCATAAGTATTGCAACATGATGAAATTCGTTAAATTTGTGGTTAAATTTGTGTAGATGGGAACATTGATAACGCCAAATATCGAGATATTCTGGACGCCCACTTGTTTCCATCCATTGCTAACATCTTTGGCAACGCGCAACACCCGTTCGTCTTCCAGGATGACAACGCACCGGCACACAGGGCAGCCAGGATGGACCAATGGTATGACGAAACTGGCGTCAACAGGGTGCAGTGGCCGGCGCAATCACCAGATGCTAACCCGATAGAGAATCTGTGGGATGACATCAAGAGAGCCAACACCAAAGACCGACCAACCACGAGGGAAGGTTTGGTCCGCTCTATCTTCAGGGCCTGGGGCAGCATCACCCAAGAAAGATTGCAAGGACTCTACGCGACGATGCCAAGAAGGATGCGCGCCATCATTAGAAGGCGAGGATATCCAACAAAATACTAGAGACTCGTGAATCTTACATGAAAAATGACTATTGATATATCAATAAAATGTGCCTGATAGTATGATAAAAAATGATGCACTACATATTCATTAAAACAGCACTCATTTTCAATTATTTGTCTCCTGTGTAATGTGTGTGTCTATGTTGCAATACTTTTGGCACGGGAGGGTATCTCTCTCTCTTTACATATGACGTTGTCTATCCACCTGTGAACTGCCAATCATTGTTTTCTCTTCCAAGATACCATCTCTTGTCCCACCACACAAGTACCACACCCTCCTACTGATATCATCTATATCATCAGCGCAAGACAAACACTTCAGTAATGAAAAGAGGAAACAATATGCCACTCTAAATTAGCCACAAGGTGCGTTATCACTAAATCCACATTATTTTCTTGTAATATTATTTCCATGATAGTTCTTCTTTCATTATTGTGATATTTGTATCAATTATCCATGGCCAAAGATCTCAATGTTATTGTGCTGCATATTTAGGAGCCGATTAGAAAAACAAATTACCAGCCTTCATGGCAGGCCTATAAAGTTATCGTTTCAATATCTGTTTAAACATTCCTTTTCAATTCAAATCTCCTTAGTACATGAAAATTAATTTAATTTAATTGAAATCAATTGAAATCACAATAATTAATCAAAATCATAGAATAAAAGTCTTTTGATTAGCTAACAATCCATCTCCCATCAATGTTTCAAACAAGAACTAAGTCTAGTTTGCCCACTCACACCATTGAAGTAATCTACACTTTGGTATATTCTTGTTCACACTAGATCAATTTTTAGGACAACTTAAACTGCTCAAACTAATGAAATGTAAACACCCTTGAGGCAAACTCATGAGTAATGTGATATGAATCTTGAAATTAATCAAATGTTTACAAACCAAATGCAACATCCACATGTATGAACGTGTAGGTGAACAAAATGGAAACAGTTTTGCTGAGGTATTAGATCATTGGTCCCCAACTCGGGAAAACATCGATGAGCCAATCTGGCTCATTGATTAGAGATACAGTCTGCCATTATATACAGAATACAACACAGTAAAATCTTCAGTAAAGATAATATTGAAATCTTGAATCTCACTGGCATTTCTCTTTAGAAAATTTGAAAAAGTCTTCTGATTTCCAAGATAAATCAAATTTGCAAAGTTTCAGAAAAGACCCTATGAATATTATTTTGATATGTTAACTTTTTTTGTTGTATTCCTCTCACAAATTCAAAAATCTGGTGGGATCTTCAAAACAATAGGACCTAGTTAGTAATTAGCATCACTGATATGAATTCTTGCGTGATTGTAACCCGGAAATCATACCATTTAGATCAATAATTGAAGAATTAAGAATGACAATTGAAAGCAATTAGGTTACAATAAAAACCTCACTTGACAGGGAATAAAGTAGCACTTAAGGAAATACTCATGCTTGTTTATTTCACAATAACAATGCAATTAAAAAATGAGGGTAATATGATCTTTTGAACAAAGTAGGATGTGTGAATCTATCAATACAAATCAAACCTCTGATACAAATTCAAACATTAAAGTCCCTCTAAAGTATTGGAAGCCCCAAATTTTCCAACAATTGGATGGTCAAATTTCACTTAAATTGTATCATAATGTGAAAGAGGTTGTCATTTAAGATGTACTCCTGCAAAAAATGTATTTGAAGCAGACTTTGAAGACAAATATTGGATATTAATCTCCTCTCCTCTCCTCATCCCTCCCTCCTCCTCATCCCTCCCTCTTTCTCTCCACCCTTCTCTCCCTTCAATCCTCCCTCCTTCATTGCCCCTCCATTGCCCCTCCATTTGCCCTCCCCCTTCTCTCTGTCTGGCTCTCTTCCACACTCCCCCTCTGTCCATCCCTCACCACATAGATTTTCTCATTTTGTATAAATCATTCCTTTCTATTGTGACATTAGCTTCCATCTTTTGCTCTTTGTCTCTTCCAATAGTCCAGTCTAGAAGCAATAACATTTTAAAAAAGACGTTTCACTTCTCATATCCTTATCTTTATTACCAAACTACAAATCTACATAGATGGTGTTGGGTGTACAGGAATTTCAGAAAGGAAAGTTTCATAACATAAACACAAGTACATGTAAATGATCTTTCCAAACAATGACCATAAATATAAATTGCTATTTCATTTATGCGTTCAATAATCTAAAGCATTTTTGTGGTGATAGGGTAATATTATAACTCTGTTTATGTTTCATAAATCACTGCTGGTCTTTTAGTAGTGATCCATAAAATCAAAGTTAACCTAACATTAGATATCACTTAGTTTTGGTGTCACATGCATTTTTTATAGACTCCAGTGAGTCCAGTCTTAGTAACCATGGCCTTAAAGGGATAGTTGAGTTCTGTTGCAGAGGGCGCTACACAAAATAATTTTTTGTGAGATAATGAAAAACTGAGTGTCAAATTTGAATGAAAATAATATTTAAATGACAAAATCATCTTTGTTTGATCAAAATCGGGTCAAAGATGGCTGAAATATAACGATTTCTAATACTTGTGTACCACCACAAATATTAGATATATTTTGGAAAATTAAAAAAAAAATGTTGAAAAAACCGAAATAACGCCTTTTACCTTGTATTTCAGCCAATGCCGATGTTGGCATTTTTGTGTTGCTTATATTACGCACAACCAGCCGGCCCATGTATTGTTATTTTTAATCATATAAATAATTAACGGTCACCAATTTTTTTGAAAGTGGAGCTGAATTGGTATGATCGTATTGGCTAAATTTCACACATTTTGGGGTCTAAAATTACCTTCATAGCAATTTTAGGTACTAAAAGGGCACTAGAAATGTCATAGATAAGAATAAGAGCAATAACCATGCACTTTGAAGGCATTTGCAGTCTGAAAACAGAACTCAACTATCCCTTTAATATTCAATAGTTGAAATACGGTCATAAGTTATCTCCACGTCACCGCACAGCTTTCTTGGGTTCTACTTTCCCTTTTCATTTGTTTTGTTTTGTTTTGTTTTGTTTTTTGTGTAGGTCTGAAGAGGAAAAAAGGATTGAGTAGATTATTTTGTTTGGCTTCTGTTAGTAGTGAAATCAAGGTCTAATACAGGAAGCCCTTGGTTTTTGTATTGGGTAAGCTTGGGGAAATCCCACCGGTTACACTTTGGGCATTTCATACCAGATTTAGTGAACTTATCTGTTTCATTTGTGGTTGAAACTGTGCTTCAATTAATGACTATATTTGGATCACTTTTGATGCCCCCAAATTTCCATACACTGTACTCTCTTATCCTAAAACTTTCCTGTAATGTTAGAACCTATATCCTCCCTCTTAAGTTATTTCATATATTTGTTTAATCAATGTGATATGATATACAATGGAGGTAGTGAAAGTAGAGAGGCATGAGACAGAACAATGCAATTAACACAGATCTTCTTTTTCCCCTTTTCCCCACTTTTTTTGCTCCAAAAATCATTAGCCATGGGGTTCTCTTCTCTCGATCCTTCTTTTTGCTTCTATCTGACCTCCCCCCCACCCCCCCCCCTCTTTCTCTCTCTCTCTCTCTCTCTCTTCAGCTGTCCGTTTTTTCCTGATTTCCTTTTCTCTGTTCTGTTATTTTTTCTTTTGTGTTTCTCCTTTTTTGGGGGATCATTTTTAAATATCGATACTACCGTCAGTATTGCTCTTTCTTATATCTCTCTCTCTCTCTCTCAGTTTGCCTTCTCTCTAATGAGTTCTCTCTCTTCTTTTTTCACGATGTTGTGTCTCTCTTTTCTGTCAAATTCCACATCCTCCTTTAAACACTCCCTACCCCCCCCCCCCCCCCCGCCTCTCCTCCCTCTCTCTCTCTCTCTACTTTCTTTCTCCTTTGTTTCTCTCTATATCTCCCTCTTTCTCTCTCTCTCTCTCTCTTTCCTTTTCTCTCTCTCTCTCTCTCTCTATTTCTCTGTCCATCCCTCTTTCTCCTCCTCTTTGAACTACTATACCTCTTCATCAAAAGAAAACATCATCATGCACTGGTTTTATTTGCTAAAGCAGTCCTTGTGTGGATTCGGTTAAGCCAACTCAGACTTTTCCACCGAATACAGTCCTTAGCGGCTACCCTTTCATGGTAACTGTTTAGCCACCTCCATTTACAATTACTGTTTACAGATTTCCTCATGGTTATTGTAAGAAAAGGCCAATTCCAGTGACTGTTCACAGCTATTTGTGAATCACATAAAAGGTTTTATAAGGGAACTGTGAATTCCGGTCATGACAATCGATGCCACCAGGTAGGGTCTAAATATACAAAACTAACAATTGAAAAGATTGAAAAACTGAGTGAAATGAATGGAACTTTGCCATATTAAAAAGGTCAATCATTCCTAAACAAAATAATTTTGATAAACAGGTCTGAAGAAGAAAAAAAAATCACTTTAGGTGACTAACTTATACAAACAAATTAAGGGTGCCATAGCATAATAGACGATTGACTCTCAGTACAGAGAGTGAGAGTTTTAATCCTTGCTTTGTGATTTCGTCAATGTATCTACACTTGCTTCTCTTGACCCAGGCATATCAGTAACTGGTAAGAATGAATTGAATCCAGACTGTAATATACCAATAGTGCACTGCTACAGTAGCGAAGTATTTGTTGGATCAAGAAGTTTGGGAGGGACTCAGGGACAGCTCCCTCCCCCTCCCCCACCCCCTTCCCCCCCCCCCCCCTCCCTCGTCCCCTTGAGCACTTGTATACCAAAATAGGCACCTGGAAATGTGATAACTTTTTTTTCTTTGCTTGTCTATCGGTGGGAAAGAGAACATATATATATATATATATTTTTTTGGTCCCCAAAAAAAATCGCAATGACTCAGCCAGCCGCTGAATAAGCGCGGGGGGGGGGGGGGGGGGGGGGGGGGTGGGGGGGGGGGTGGGGGGGGGGGGGGGGGGGTAAGGACATTTTTATGTTTTTTTTTAGTCTAAAAAAAAAAACGACTCAGCCAGCCGCTGAATAAGCAGGGGGGGGGGGGGGGTAATAGGACACTTTTTTTTGGGGGGGGGGGGGGGGGGGGGGTCACAACATTTTTTAATTTGACATTTTGCCCCATAGGGGGGGGGGGGGGTAAGGTTACCTTTTTAGGTCAGCCATTGGCATTTTTTTTTTAATAAAAAAATTAATACAAAATTTTGGGCCGAGGGGCACGCCCCGGTTTTTTAGTACATTTTGGGCAAATTTAGGGCTGATTTTAACATTTTTGGGGGTCGGGGGGGGGGGGGCACATGCACCCTGTGGCCCCCCCCCCCACCCCCCCCCCCCACCCCCCCACCCCCCCCCCCCACCCCCCCCCCCCCTGGATCCGCCACTGAAGGAGCAAACTTTTTGCCGGATTCTGGCGAAAATTGCTCCCCCGTTGCTTTGTGCGGCAAAGGTTACTGTCTGTGTATTTGGAAGGTTTGCAAATATCACTTTTATTAAAGAATTCTCCATACCAGATAGTCATTTGTCTAGAGCTCCCCAAGCCTCCCCCCTCAACAAAAGGTGTCAGAATAGAAGTATAAGAGGGCCTGGTGCTCATATAACTCTGCTAATGAAATCCGACACTGTGATCATTATGAACACACACACTCACGGTCCAATGAGCTGGAACAAAAGCAGCATGTGGGACTGACCGAATTCATCAGAGCAGAAGGCCTTCGCTAAGGGCAGCTAATAACTTTCATACATGACCCAGTAAAAAAGAGGGGAAAGACTCTAGTAAACTAGCGTGCAAGATGAAAAGTGACAAAATGAGAAGTATTCAAAGAAGTTCACTGCCTCAATCTACTTGTCTGATCGATGGCTATAAAGTGGTAGCAAAGTGGTCTCGTTACCCGGAGGTCCTGTGTTCAAAACCACATATTAGCCATTTACTAATTAGTCAGACTCTGAGCACTTTTGAAGTTTTTTGAGGCATTGATCCTCAATAACAAATCCCTTGGACAGGGCTTCAAATCATACATTTCTTTTATATTTTGCTTTCGTAGCATTCCAGTAAATAAAACAAATCATCAACCAAGCATGCCAAGGCCGGACTTTATTAATCACATGTCAATTTCATCTACCGGTAGTCTAGCTAAACTGTATTTAAACACACAAAAAAAACTATACCTTGCAACTGCAAGTTGAACATGTTGAAAAGGTAAAACTAAAAGCAAATCATTACTAATGAGAGTAACTGCTCTATATTTCACTTTAATATCATCAATTCCAAAATCAAAACATAAGACAGACTTAAAAGACTTTAAAGACAAAGGGAATTAGATCTAGGGAAATGAAAGTGATAGACGCCGCGCGCCGGTGATAAACTTCGATGCGCAGGGCGTGCACAGGGTCCGGCTGTGGCCGCAGCAGCGCGCGGCGGCCGCGACAGAAGAATAGACCCTGGTCTTGACCTTGCACCGATGCTGTTAAAATAATTGATTTCAGCACATTCAACAATAATTTAACATACCGAACATTTTCCGTTCATGATCTCCTTCTCCGTGCCCCAGCATTGTTGCTATCTCTGCTTCGTAAATCTGTCTTTGGTACACTATCTGGTACAGATAGGCGCACATTAGTCGGGACATTATTTAGCTTTGCCTTTGCGAGCGAGTTGCTCGAAGCACATGTTCCGCTAAAATTAGTGACGTCATAACTAAAACAAGTGAGAGTTCTGAAACCGGGATTTCCCCTATTTTGCCTCGGTTAGCGCGGCGACCTTGTTGCACTTCCCATCTAGTCTAGTTTGACTACCAGGCGAAATAAGGTTTATCTCGTTACCTCGAACGAGACCTATCATATTAATTTTAGACAATGCGAGATAGAATAGCCCGTATTTAGGCCGCATATTTTATAGTGTTGTTGATGTTGTTGGTAATAGTTTAATGGCGTTCATTCAGTATTGAATAGATACGCCATATCTTCAGTTTTATGAGAATATTTTATAGACACATTGGCGTCTGCGAACGCGATTCCTCGATCCGGATAGGAAAGGGGGGGTGTAGTGAAGGAATGGAACTGTCTAGTAACTTTCAGAGCGTTTTAGAGCGAGCAACGAATACTGACACATATTCACAGCCCCTGGTGCTGCAGTATACGCAGGGGGGGGGGGGTTTAGGGGGTTGAACCCCCCCCCCCCTTTGGTATTTTTATGTATGTATTTTTGCCTAAAAAACCTCCTTAAACCCCCACCCTTTTGTTTGTTGTTGTTGTTGGGTTTTTTTTTTAAATATGGCAATGGCTGACCTAAAAAAGCTGACCTTACCCCTCCCCCCAACGAAGAAAAATGTTAAATTTTCAAATTTCGATACCCCCCCCCCAAAAAAAAAAGTGTCCTCTTACCCCCCCCCCCCCCCCCGCTTATTCAGCGACTGGTTGAGTCGTTGCAAAATTTTCGGCCCGATTTCAAAATGTTAACCCCCCCCCCCCTTGAAAAAATCCTGCGTACGCCACTGCGACCAATTGTAATTTCGTCTGTATCATAATATACGACCCCCCTTCCATCCTTTAGCCAAAATTCGATCGGAAAAGGGTAAAGTGGCGGGCACAAATTTTCAAGGCCACCAAAGTTCCCCTCAAATGTCTTTTCTATACGACTGCCTCCCCATCGAAAATGTGTCCTGTGCTTTTAAAAAGTTTGTCGAATTGTTTTGTATTTAAAATGATAAAACTGTTTCAAACATAGTCCAACTTAGCAAAGAGAAGAGTCAAGCGATTTTTCTCAAACAAAGACGAGATCCCCCGCCCGCCCCCCCCCCCCCCCGCCCCCCGCCCTTCCCACCCAACTTTCTAATAATTATATCACTTGCTCCAACCCCCGTCGAGATTTATACATACTTATGCGTATCCAGGATTTTATTTCGAGAGGGGGTCACCCCACCGTATCGAAGCGCGGGAGTTTTTACATATTTTGTGTAGACTGGAATATTGCAGTTGCTGCACTAATACCCTGTTCATTTAGGTTGAGTTTCAGTGTAGAGAACTTCTAATTAAACTCGTTGATATACACCTTTATCAGGGAATGAAACTGGATTTAATGTTCGAGTTTTTTAATATGGGAAGGGGCCATTTTGAAATAACCATCACGATTGTGCTGTCAGTCATGAGCTTACATGTGGCTCCTCCACTTTGCATTTAATCTCCTTTTAATTTGTGTAGCTGTACATGTGCATACGTGTTATCAATTATTTTGTCATTGTTAGTTGATGAGTGTAATGAAACTTGAACATTAAATTGAATTCAGTTCAAAATAATATCGATCCCAGATACACTGGAATTGTGTGCGATATATTCCTAACAAGAGATTTGTCATCCCTCCCCCCCCCCCCCCTCCCCGCTGCCCTATTATGGAGAAAGACTCATGTCTATACCTTCAAGCAAGTGTAAGTGGTTTCAAGAATTTAAACAAAGAGTGCAAAGACGACCTGCGTCATAATTATCATTATTCTAAAGATAGCTTATAAGTTCTTTTTTAAGGTAACCACCCCAATTTTACCCCCCAAAATTGCTACCAGTATAAATACTACATCTACAATAATCTATAAATAAACAATAAACTACCATCAACCCCAAAATAATGGCATGCATAATTATATATAGCCGGTCGGTCTCTATAAACAACATCTCCTGTACTTATTGATATGAAACCATACTCGGGATCAGTTTCAACATAGATCATTAGGAATCCGTAAAGAGATCTTCTTCTGCATACCGCCTCCTTCAGCCTCCGCCCCCATAATCACCTCATTTCACTTCTCGTAAAAATTCCTCAACACCTCTTCCGTCGCCCCGCGCGCTCCCTAATTCGTTCCAAAAACAATCAACACGTTAATAATCGGCCTCCTTTCATCTGCGTGTTGCCCATGGTGACACGTTTGACGTCATAATTTGTGCAGGTATAGAATAATGATTGAGTCCCGAATTGGCGTCAAATTTAAATTTGGACTGATTTCAGATGATTACAGTGCAAGGAAAGATCTACATAATTATGAAGATAAAAATCATTATTTATATTTTAAAGCACTTTCAGATGTTCAAACAGCATACGGTAAGATACAATACAATAATCTGTTTATTTGAAATCCGCTTTCAGATATTTAGTCAGCAACAGAAATAATAACAACATCAACAACAATTACTCAAATAACCAAAAATCCGAATTTCAGAAAAAATATTAACCAGATACGATTCAAGGGTTTTATTTATATATTTTTACATATTTGTATTGAATGTTATTACACAGCACTGCATTATGCGACCTATATCTTCTATTGATTATCTCGATAATTAAAATAATGCAGCATTTAGTTTCTATCTCCAACACTGTCCAATGCTGAATTGAAATGTAAACTTCCCCAATAAAAACAAATCACACTGGATCCGATTTTATGTGGTTTTTATTTTTCGCTACCTATACATCAACACAGCTTTTATTTTCGCTACGTATTTTACATCTTTCGTGACTGTCTAAAGCTTTTCATACAAAATTAAAATTGAATGGGTCATTGTAAATTGTTTGTTCCTGTACCTAAGTAAAATATTTTACATTTACTTATAAAGCTGCGAATCTTGAGAAAGCGATACAGACATTATAGGAAACGGTTATTACTTTCGACCGTTAATATTGGCTATATTTGTTATTTTTAAAAGTCAAGTGGATGAAAATTTGTAAATTACCCATAATGTTCATGTATATTCCTTAAAAAAAGCAAAATGAGAGGTGAAAATCGGAGGGAAAGTAGATGGCAATCCATAATTTATTTTGTTTTGTTTATAATTTTCATTTATCATATAGTAAGAATTAAAATTATACGAGTGAAAGAAGAAGAAAAACACATATAGATTACACCATTATATTAGTGTCATATTCGTTCACCTTTGAGAAAACACGATATTTTGGATTATATAAAACGGTCTGCGTGGTTAAAAGCAATTGCAAAAGTGTTAAATAAGAATTTACTTAGATAGATAAGAAAAGCACTGTACATGCTAGAATGAGAAAAACATGTGTGTGTATTGTTTTTTCTTGTTTTTTTTTAATTTATTTATTTTCCACTCAAATACCCAAAATTAAAATAACATATATAAGCCATACAGTATTACAATATGTAGGCCTAATAAAACAAACGAAATATATAGAAGACAGTAGCTAATACTGATAAGTATCTACCAAACAAAATAAGTTTACAGAGTACACGTAAGTTTGAAATTAAGACAAAACACTTTATATTGCATGATTTAATTGAGAGGGAAAACTAAGTATGAAAATAAAAAGGAAATAATGGAATGACAGAAAGTAAAGTAAAACGAATTAAGAAAATTAATCGACTAAGGAGGTTGTTTGCTGTCACTACTTCCGATTTGTAACTCTAGAAACAAACAAAAACAAGCGATGAAGAAAGTGCTCTGAGTGGAAGCGTGTTGCAGATTGGAAGAACGGGCGTCATCCAGTTGCCATGACGACTACCAAAATAGACAGCACATCATCAACACTGACTGGAATGATTATACTGTAGTTGGTGTCGCAAAATATTTGTTTATGATAGGTGTTACCGGTGATCTTCCCGCTTTCATTTCTTTCTTCTTCTTTTTTGGTGGAGAAGGGGGGGGGGGGGTCGAAAAAATTAAGAAACGGGAAAATCGACGTTGGAAATCGCAACTTTTATAAGATGTATCTAACACGATTTTGCTGTTGATATCATAAATACGATATTAAAATTGGTGAATGATGATGATAATGATGATGGTGGTGGTGTTGGTGGTGATGATGATAACGATGGTGGTGATGATGATGATGGTGGTGGCGATGATGATGATGATGATGATGATGATGGTGGTGGTGATGATGATGATGGTGGTGGTGGTGATGATGATGGTGGTGGCGATGATGATGATGATGACGATGATGATGATGGTGGTGGTGGTGATGATGATGGTGGTGATGATGATGATGATGATGGTGGTGGTGATGATGATGGTGGTAGTGTTGTGATGATGATGATGATGGTTGTGGTGATGATGATGGTGGTGGTGATGATGATGGTGGTGGTGGTGGTGGTGGTGGTGGTGATGATGATGAAACGGATCATACTGATGACGACCATATAGTGACCTATAATCATGATGAAAATAATGATATTGGTAATGATGTGGTGGTGTTGATGATGATGATGATGATGTTGTATTGTGATGACAGTGGTTTATAATTTTGAGCCGCTGAGTGGCAAACGTGAGTATAGGTGATTTGCAGCAAATTCCACTTCCATACCTTTTTATTTTGCATATCACTTATCAGTGCTCAAGGCTAATCATCAGAAAATAGTATTTAAAAATGTATTTTTTCTTCTTCAAAGTCATCAGTTTATTCGAGTATTGAAATCCAACGACGGAACATAATCATATTATTTTGCATTCATTAAAAGAGGTTACGCAATGGTCAAGGTGGTAAGGTAGACCATTAATGTAATCACAAGTTAAATTATTTCGAAATTTATAGGGGATGTAAATCATACAACCAAAAGCAGCATCATGTACATTTCTTCTTTTTGTTACCTGTAGATCGTATCAAGGGTTTCGTATGTGTCCTGTCCTCTTCTTACCAAAAGTTTCCACTGAGCTTTTGACCAATCAGAAGCGAGCTCGTATTGACCAATAGGATCAGGGCGGGGCAATGAACACAACGCTACTGTGCGGCATCATTAATCATTAACTTGCACACTCTTCAGAAAAGTAAGCCGATTATGGTTTTGGGGGTAAGCGGTCATAACGTATACACTGGCCCTATCCCCCTTTAAAAACATCTATCCTTTCTTTTCATTGTTTGTTTCTTTTCTCCCTTCCTCCGCTCATGTTTAAACAACTCTTGGTCTTCCATTGTACCCCTCGCGAAAGCCAAGATAACGATTTGAAAAGAAAGATGTGTATATATTTCGCTCCCGTGTAAGAGCTTATGAAACAATCTTATTTCGCAAACTTTACTTTTGCGGCTCTAATTCTAAACCTGGTCTCCGCAGCAATTTTGGAATGGGATTGGAGGGGGAAAAGGGGGTTAGGAAAATTATACGGGGAATACTGGGAGTTTTGTTGAATTTTATGTATTTACACATCATTCCACGAGGTAGCGCAGCGAACGAGCGAAGATGCATTTTGATGAATGGTCATCATTATGCAGTGTATATTATGCACTAAGTTGTCCTATTTCATTCGTGTTATTTTAATAGAGGCACAAAATATGTCCACATAAAATAATGGGGGCATATGCCCCTACCCACGCCCGCCCCCCCCCCCCCCCCCGCCCCGTTGATACATCGCCGGTACATCGCTTGGGTTTGCAAAGAGCAATGATGCAAACATCCCCGCAGTATAAAAGTCTGCAAAAAAGCATGATTGTGTATGCGTGTATGCATCACGGGGACCGACTGCTATTAGTCCTCTCCGAGGGACTTGGTAATGAGGATTAATGCCTTGCCAAGGATAGCTTATCGAATTGGTTTCGAACCTGGGACATTCCGGTTGACTGCTCTTTTTTTTTCTAAATTAAGCAATTTTCACGAACCTGAATGTTGTACAATTATCCCATATTAGGATTAACCATGGTTATAAATATTTTATTAAATTATCTATATTATAACAAATAAACCCTCTACCATTGAAAAGTTATTATGTCTCATTATCCAGGCTTGCACATATTAATAATATTCATATTATTCAAATTCTGTACTCAACAATCTGAAGTAATTATTACTTTACTTCAAGCCTCTGTCACTGTACAATATTAAAGGTTCATTCAAAATATTGCAATAACAAATCCAGTGACGTCTCTGATATATAATTTACATAATGGTAGCGATTATCTCGAGTGAAGACTGCATGTGAAGTAGCTCGGTTTCCCGCATGTTGCATGACAATCTAGGCCGACGGTTTCCCGGTAACTCTCTTACATCAACCCGCACTACCGATTTCCGGCGCTTTGGCCCATTTTCAAACAAGATGTGGTATTATGACGACTGGATTAAAGAGGGAACGGGGAAAAAAGAGGTGAGAGATAGAAAGAGAAGACATTGGGACTCTAAAATGCAGGGTTAGTGTGAGCAAAGCTGTATATGCCGAGACGGCGTGTGGGCTTGTGTCGGCATCAAAGTGCCGCTAGATTTACACATCAAACGCCTTGATCCAACAAACCACTCTCGAATTAAACTTTTGTTCGCTTTGTTCATCCATTGAAAAGAGTGATAAGAGAAACTATACACCTAACACGAACTGCCGACTCCATCATTTTCACGGGTAGCCATTCACGCACAAACATGCACTCAAATAACTATTCTTTAAGTTTTAATCTTACATTTCCCGACCGCCATTGAAAGCCCAAAGGAACACACTCCTTTTGCTTTATACAAGAGCAGGTTTGATGCGAAATATTTCAGATAGGCTTTTATAATAATACATCTCAGATCATGAAAAAAGCTGGTGAAATAACTTATCGTTATCTTATATGGACATTAATTTGTTTAATGATCATAATAGGGCCTAGTATTAATATTCATTATGAATAGCGATAACAATAATTATAATAACAATGATAATACTAACAATACTGAAATTAATAGTAATGATAATATACTGTAATTATAAGTAACAGTAAATTATGGTAATGAAAAAAATAATACTAATATTAATGATGATTATACAGTAATGTAAAGAAAAAACGAAAAGATAATTCCCTTAATGAGAGCTCATTTCTTACCATTTTTCATTGACGTATCAGTGACTTATATTATTATCTATAATATACTATAAAGTACTAACATTTTAAGATTCGTTTATATAAAAGACACACCTTTATCAAAATTGCATAATCGTTCTGTAATAAAGTTTCTTTTGGAGGAGTGACTAAAAACATTGTCTATCTATATACTATTCATATATACGAGGAATTGCAATTTTACAATTAAAAGTAATGAAGTAATATTGGAGAACATGGCTAACCAGACAACCATTTTTTTTCAACAAAATATTTCGAATGATATTTTCCAGTGGAACAATTATTTGAAAATAGATTGTAAAAAAGCAGTATTACTGTCGACTTTCTTCATTTCAAGGCATTGTTTATGAAAATTTCCTTTTCTTGCCACTTCGAGCAAACCTTCCCAAATAAAACAAAACAATGAAAAGCCTGTCATATCATTATCATTTACCAACTACATAATTTATCTCTCTTCAAATTCGTTTTCTTGTTGTTGTTGTTGTTTTTGGGGGGAGGGGACATTCAATCAATTAAAATGAAACGAATTGATAGAATTTTTATACAGTATTTTCTAAATATATCTTGTAAATTGTAAATTGAATTTATTTTAAAATGATAAAATTCAAATTTCAACAGTTCCTTGTTATATATTTAAAAAATATATAAAAATTATATAGATACATAATATAGATATGTAAAATATATCAGCTTTACAAGCGTGTTTCTTCAACTTTCTTGCCCCTACTCTTCTTTGGCCTTCTATATTTTCCAGGGACTGATATTTTCCTATTTCCCTCTTAGCTCATTTTTCTACCGAAGGTCGCTCTCTGCATGCTCTCTGGATAACCTCTTCGATTTCCGCGGTGTATATTTCACGCAATAAACAATCATATTGCCCCTGCATCTGAAGTCTACAAAGAACAGAGACGGGACTCCGAAGCTTTACCTCGCCGTATTGTCGGGGACACCAAGTAGAGACAACCGCTACTTGGTGGCGGTGGAGAACAGAAGGAACTTTGTGGATTAATGAAGCCGCGCGATATTTATACTCCTTTTAATTAGAAAGCGTTTAATCCAGTTCACTTAAGCAAACATATCGCTTTTTTGCTAACACATAATATAAACATACATTATCGGCCTTATATCCTACACATAAACATACCGACTATCGTCTGCAGTACATTCTTTTCATAAAACTTCGAGAATGTTTGGGCATAATTATAGGGGGCATAATAGTCTAGGTCTAACTAGTAATATTTTATTTTCCTTTAGATTATCCGGCGTTGATCTCTTAATGTTCTTAATGATAGGCAAAATAATGCTAAAGCAGATAGGCCTAATTATTATCAGTGACCATGGTCCAATATAATTATAATAACTTTAATAAAACCAATTTTTCCAATTTATTCGTGTTACAACTTTGTTGTTTCCACCGTCATTAATAATAAATAAATTTCCAGTACACTTTAAAGAAACAAAGATAAGCAAAGCACTAACGATGAGAAAACATGTTTTCGTCGCTTAATCAAAGAGCCGTTTTACGGCAAATGTGTTTCAAAAAATTATCTAAAATATAGTCGAACCATTATACAGCATTTGAATATAATTATTTGATGACTGTTTGGTAAATCCAAAAAAAAATACAGTAGGATTTAGTAAATGTCTTTTTATTAACTAGGTCACTAAATAGGAAAACTGATTCACCAATCGAATCCGTTTCAAGATATTTGTATTATAGTGAACTTTTGATATAAAGTTTGAATATGCGAACTAGAAGCACGTGTCTCCAAAACGAATGGTAAAAATAGCAAATAAAAACACCGAAAAATAGAAGACAGAGAAAGTGAATGGTAAAATAATCCCATAATCAATAGAAACCACCACCACCAGTGTCACTCAAAAACTTGACACAAACAATATTACACCATCTTAATTTGTTTGTGAATTCAACTTTATTCAGAAATAACACTCTGTGTTTGGGGTAATTCTTTTTTAATGTTATTTCTTACCTATTCGAAAAAGAAAATAATGATACAATTATATTTTGGATGGAAATCGTCTATTCAGTCAAAATGATTTTGCATATAGGTAACTGTAATCTGCATATTTATGTTTACGTGAACAGAAATGTGAACATTATTTCCATCAGACGAGCATTGGTCATCATAATGTGTGTATATACAAAAAATAGGTACCCAACTTTGGTAGCTCTTAATTTTCTGCCCAATGATACCCAATTAATAATATTTCTGCCACGGGTGAATGAGCACCAGAGTTTTAAAAAAAAGTGTTGTCAAAATCGCCTTGTTCCAAGTTTGCATGTACTTATTTTGTTTTAAATTCTTTTAAAAGTTAAGTTATGCCTCGTGCCTCAGTGCTTCATCGTTTAAAATGATGCAATGTATCTAGGCTTTCACAGAACCTTGTTTCAATCCACAGGATAATCTTTAATTAATTTTAAAAGCCTACAAACTTCTTTTCTCATGATTTCCAAGTTCTCTCTGCTCACTTTAATACGGAGCATATACGGTGTTTATCTCGAATATAGCGTATGAAAACTCAAAGGCTACTAAACTCAAATGCAAGAAAGAGCACATTATATTATGATGATAAATATCAAACAAATTGACAGCAGACTTTCATTTAAACAAAGATAACATCTCAAATAAACGCTATTCATTTCATGTCACTAAATGAAAAGGTTACCTTAAACAAGGGAAGCGAATGAAGTCAAGAATGTAATCATCATAACAAAGAGAATATCTTCATTGTGCTTGTGCTAAGCATTTTCTTGAGTTTTAGTTGATAATAATAATGTTTTTTCCAACTACCTAATATTCAATAAATGAGCAATTGTTTTTGGAATGAGATAACAAAAAGAGTAAGGCCTTTGACCCACATTCTACTTCAGCCCAAACTTGGTACAAGAGGATTTTGGTAATAATTTTTGAAAAGCCTGCTGTTCAGTCATCCTTGGCAGGACAATTATGAAAATGATATCATTAGACAGAGTATTACTTCCTGTTTATAATGAAATGTGATTTAAGGTCACATATAGGTTATAACCTTTTAATTAGAAGCTAGTAAGGTTGGTTACACTTTTTATGACCGGCGTCACTGCTCGCATGCACCAAAAACAAAGTACACTCTACCCGTGTTATTGGCACGAATTCCGGAGGAAAGGGAAATCTTTATTAAATAAAACAGAACCAAATAAACAAAACTAAAACATAGACAGAAAACAAAACTAATGAAAAAATGTAGAAAACAAACAACAATAAAACAAAATAACGTACGAAACAAAGGAAAGTGCGTTTAGATCGGTCGGTCGGTGTAAGGTTCCATAAGCATCACCGAAATAAATAATAAATAGAAATTAATAGATGATGCCATAGTTCAATTAAATTATCTGATTAAACGTTGCTGATTATCTATTGTTCTAAATGTATTGTCATTATCATATCATCACATGACAAGAGGCCAATACTAAGGGCATATAGAGACATACTTATTGTCGAATAAACGAAAGATGCCAGAATATACATGCCAACAGGAGCAACTTGCAATAAAATTGATCAGATGAGAAATTCTCTCTCTGAAAATGTAATTGATTGCTATAAATGCACGGAACTCCAAAATGGGCTTTCATTTTTTTAAGAAGGTAGAGGGACGGAAATGGATAACAAACTGGTATTATCTGGTGTTGTTGTTGTATATAGACAATTTATAGATGCCAGTACTTGGACCTCGAATGGAGATCGGAACGCAATGGCAAATAACCGCTAGATGGCGACATTTATATTCACAAGATTGCCATCAATGACCACCACTGGTCTCTTCCTGTCTGTTTCTATCTCTCTCTCTCTTTCTGTACGCTCTGCCCTCCCCCTGCCTCCTCTCTCTCTTTCTCTCTCTGCTTCCTCTCTCTCTTTCTCTCTCTGCCTCCTTCTCTCTCTTTCTCTCTCTGCCTCCTTCTCTCTCTCTCTCTTTCTGTCTTTCTTCCAAATGATCTTATATCTCTTTTTAAATGACTTGCATAATTTTATTTTCCAGATAGTACACACTGCTAATCTTTGCATACATCATAATTTTTATTAGCACATTTCATACTTCTACACAAGAAATTAATTCAAATGTTAGTCGATTAGAATCAAAGACAAAACAGAGGGGACAGGAGAGATAGGGAGAGGGGAAGCCCACATTATTTTATATATGAAGGAGTCAGGCTCATTTTACCTTGAATGGCAAGTCCAAGGTCTTTTCATTTTTTTTAATCCAGATATGTTTCCAAGCATCATAATGAACAGAAAAAAAAATGAAAAGATATTTTTCCTTGATATTTGGTGTGATCCGATCTGATCTTTTGTAGGACTGTCGTTTTAATATAATCATCAGGTATACAACATTTATCTGGTAACATTATGTGAAAAATAATTTTATCACATCTCCCTTTATCCATTTCACTATCCTCAATGTAAAGGTTTAACATACTTCATCTGAACTTATTTTGTTTCTTTGCTAAATAAAAGGAATGCCGATATTTTAAGCTAAAATAACAAGCTAAACGTCCATTAGAAACCCCAATTCAACTGATGTGGTGAGACATATTTATCAAAATCTATAACATTTGAAATAAAACGTTCATTCATAAATCAAGTTGGTACATAGAAAAGATGTCATAAAATAATTGTCGCCGAAATGAACTACCAATGTCATCCCTTACTCCAAATTCATATACCGGTACTTGTTTTTACCCTAGGAGCTTTCTATTCACCTGTATCAAATACATAACTGTGAATCAAGCTTTCAATCAGTCATCATATCATATCTTATAACATCTTATTAATCTTTAACTGTGCTGTTACATAATGGGAATAATGGCAAGGCTAGAATCATTTGCATTAAATTATTAAAAGTATTAAATTACAGCAACAATCTGGTTTCAACTGAATGCCAATTTAAATGAATCGAACTAAATTTGATCAGCAAAGCACTCATACTTTCTACTCTTTAATTTTCTTGGTTATGGAGTCCAACTGCTTTTCGAAAATAATCAATGAAGGCTAAAAGAAACCTCCACGGAGGATAGACGAAGCAGCATACCAAGATGACCAGGGGAGTGTTTCACAAAGACGAAGATCAACTTTAAGTTGGACTTAACTATGGTAGGCTGTACATACCACTGTTTGCTCTCACCATTTACTGGTATTGGTCTCTCAAGGAATGTACAAATCATATCACAAGTCTACAGAATTTATCTTGTTTGATAGTTCATTATCTAAAGATCATAATTGAGAGACCCAAGGTGAGAGCAACCAGTGGCATTAATGGCCTGCCATAGTTAAGTCCAACTTAAAGTTGATCTTAGTCTTTGTGAAACACTCCCCATGTTCCACATGTCAATGGTTGCAGATCCTCTTTTCCTGATCTTTTTTTAAATAGTGTCCAACTGCTTTTCCACAACTCCTATGGAAGATGGAAAATACATGTGCACCTCTCGGAGGAACGGATGAATCAGCCTATCACGACCATGTGTTTAAATGTTGGAAGGAGATGCACTTTTCTATTCCCTTCTTCCATTGGTAAGAGTATTGTTCCATGTTGTTTTCATTTGTATTTTTCTGTTCTGCATCTTCTTTGGTAATGAAGTCCAACTGCTTAGTTTCTTCAGCTTCTACAAAGGATGAAACAGAGATCTCTAAGAAGAACAAACAAAGCAGCTTATTAAGATCTTCAGGGTCCATGCAGTAGCCATTGCACTTTCTATTCCTCATGTTCCTCGGTATTAAAGACCATCTACTTCTAAGCAGCTTCTTTGAGTGATGAAAAGAATTCACCAAGATGAAAAAACAAAGCAACTTTTTAAGATCCTGAGGTTCCAAGTTCATACCCATTGTACCTTCTATTCCTCATCTTCCTTGGTATTAAAGACCATCTACTTCTTGGCAGCTTCTTTGAGTGATGAAAAAAAATCACCAAGATGAAAAGACGAAGGAACTTATTAAGATCCTGAGGTTCCAAGTTGGTATCCGTTGCACTTCAAGAAATAACCAAGAGGAAAAGATGAAGTGACTTATTAAGATCCTAAGGTTCCAAGTTGATACCTGTTGCACTTTCTATTCCTCATGTTCCTTGGTTATTAAAGACCATCTACTTCTAAGCAGCTTCTTTGAGTGATGGAAAGGAATCACCAAGAGGAAAAGACAAAGCAACTTATAAAGATCCTGAGGTTCCAAGTTGATACCTGTTGCACTTTATATTCCTCTTGTTCCTTGGTTATTAAAGACCATCTACTTCTAAGCAGCTTCTTTGAGTGATGGAAAGAAATCACCCAGAGGAAAAGACGAGGCAACTTTTAAGATCCTGAGGTTCCATGTTAGCAGATGCTCTGTCTATACATGTACAGTATATATCCTCTCCCTTGGTAATAGAGTCCAATTCTTCTATCAACAGCTTCTTCAAAGGATGGAACAGAAGCCAAAGGGAGGAAAAGATGAAGGAGCTCACCAACTTGAAGATCTTTCTTTCATCATGTAAGTATAGTTTCTATTCCTCATCTTCATTAGTGATAGAGTCCAACTGTTTCTCTACAGCTTCTACGAAAGATGGAAAAGAACTCTCCAGGAGGAAAAGACGAAGCAGTTTATTTAGATCATCAGGCTCCATGTTGGTTGCAGATGCAGTGTAAGGGATTGGTAGCTCCACATTCCTTCCGTCACCTCTCATCACCTACAGTACATGTATTAAATGTAGGTATACCTTGGTTATTTTCAGATATACTGTAGTTTTAGTCATAGTGGGGTTTCTTTTTTCCAATTATCTTTATAGATTCTAGAGCGACAATCCTTTTACAGCCAAAATGGGTTATTATATAGCTTCAACACTTGGAATAGGTCAATACTGATAGTTACAATGAATACAACAGGTGGTACCTATTTTTTTAGAAATTTATTATTGAATTGTATGTTAGTTAATTGGTATCAATCCACATATAACAACAATTTCTACAAGATGTGTAATGTTAATTCAATTCTTCATATCTGAAAAGTGGGTGATATTTTTAGGTCTTTTTCTTTTTTAAAGGTCAATGTATAGAAAGACCAGAAAAAGGTTTAATATATATATTTTTTTTTAAATCAATGATGGATAATTTGGTCAATACTAGGTGAGAAAAAAAATGTTCCTTTCGCAAGATAAATTACAAACCTGGGATACTTCTTGAACCGACACCTCACCCTTCAACACTTCTTTTTCAGCAATCTAGGGAAGCAGAGCACAGGAGAGAGAAACAGAGAAACATACAGAGAGATGATGAGTAACAAAGACAGAGAACGAAGAGTATAAGAGAGAGAAAGAGAGCAATATAACAGGGAAAGGGAGAGAGAAAAGGGGTCAAGGGAAAGGGAAGGGGGAGATTATAAGATATCCAGTGAAAAGGGGCAATGATACTAAAACAGGACAACAACAAAAACTAAAAATCCTCCCCCCTCACCCCATTAAAGGAAGAAAAGTAATGAGAATATTCCTTTATAATTATCTCTCGCCCAACACCAAGCTCTGATGCTGATGATGAGGGTCACGAAACTCATTTGCGCAATCATTTTAGTGTCAAAAATAAACTCCATACCTGCATTAATGTTTCTGTTTCTGTTTCTGTTTCTACTTGTTGTACAATTGATAATGTGATTGTGAACATGATAATCTCTAATTCTTTTATAAATAAATACATCACAATTGCTTTTCAGGACAGGGGGTTTACATGTAGGTCTTTCTACTGGTTGATATGGTCCAACACAGGCATTAAAGGTAATACAAAGTTTTGGGAAATTTTGAAAATTGGGTGGATAGTGAATTTTTACAATTTTTATATATTTGGATGCCCCTGTGGATGTATTATAAGCACTACAAAAATGAGCTCTTAAAACACTTCTGTTTTCGAGAAAAATCGAATATAAAAATTTACCGGTGCTCCCGGTAAATTTTGATAAATTTCAAATAGCGCCTATGGCCGTGCAATGGTAGCTGCGACCATGAAAATCTCAGAATATGTAGTTGTGATATATAATTTCCAAACGGGAATAGCTAATTGGTCAATTTTAGTCAAGAAACATAGTTTCATATCTAAATTAATATCTTGACCTTGAGAGGGAGCTATACAACACAAAGAGTTTATTATTTATAATTTTATAACTTTAGACTCGATTTCAACCGCGACAACGATCAATGAATATTGTAGGAAGGCATAATGATTCAAATATGTTAATTTGAACCAAATTCATGACCCCATACCAAAACTTTGTAATACCTTTAATGTTTCTGTTTCTCTTTCTACTTGTTGTACAATTAAAAATGTCATTGTGAACGTGATAATCTTTAATTCTTTGAAAATAAATACATCACAAGTGCTTACCGGGACAGGGGGCTTCGGTCCTTGCACTGCTTCATACGGTCTAACAGGAAAGAAGTAGGAGAGTTTAGCTGCACAATTTTCACACGTCGTCACTGCACCGTGATGATGGGGTCCTCTGGCAAAGCGCACTCTAAATTTCCTAGCTTCATTCTGCCAAAGGACAAGATAATGCACATTGTATGTCTCTAAAATCTGTGTACCAAAAAATATGCTACTTTTGACAAAAACATATTGTATTCATTTAGAGTATAATAACAGTCCATTTCTTTAATACAGTAAAAGTTTTTATTTATCCCATTATGAAAGGAAACAAAACTAGATAACATTTCTTTGCATTTACAGAAACAACTTAATTCAACCCTTACTCTATATATAAGCCAGACTATCATATTTTCATAGATCAAGTAATGACTTTAAATTAATCACAATCTTGTCTAGAAAAGGGGAAAAGATTACTTCTGTGAGGGAAACTTCTCACCTTAACTTTGATGACAAACAGGAAACTATCTCCTCTCACAAAGCCACGCATTGTGCTCCTCATGTCTCCTAGAAAGTAATTCTCCTGAATGGAAACACAATCAGTCATTAAATACAATATAATGTCAAAAGTTTCAATTTGTATAAGTGCTTCTTCCACAAATCTAAATGTTATGCTAAACCTACAGGATTTTTGTTGTTGCCAAGTCAATGTGAACGCACCAGAGGCCAATCATTCTTTTTTTATTTTCCAAAATCTGTTACCTGGGTAGTTTATGCAGAGTTTTCAAAATGAAATTGATGAGCGCTTAAGACTACAGACATTAACTAAATGATAAATCTCATATACAGGTATAAACACAAATTACTATAATTCCATGTACATACATGAGATTGAACTGAGGTTTATGAGACAGACAATGTAAGGGTGTTTAAATTATTTGATTGGAATAATACTTTGCTAACAGATTTAAAAGTAATATGCATTAAGTATTTTCAAATACTTACTAAAATAACATCATCGTTAGTGAGAAGCAAATGTTCCCTGTTGATACATAGTTTGAGGCCTTCCTTGGATGCAGGAGCTATGTACTGGTAAAACAAGCACAGAAAGGGGGCTTTGAAATATCACAATAATTCAACCTTTATTGTACATTTTGAATTGAATTGAATTGAATTGAAAATTTATTGTCCCTTACAGGAAATTCTTTTTTCACTGGTTTAACAGTCTTTGTACATGTACATATATACATAATACAGGAACAATACATAATACAATAATTATCAAATGTACATCGTTACAAACGTAGTTACATTTTGAAAGTGATTGTTGCAATGGAAACGGAACAAAACGAATACATGATTGCAGTATAACATAAACATGGCATTCCAGGTGAAAATTTGAACATTAAACTTGCTGTTTATTTGAGAATATAGGTGAGTTTAATATTATGAGCCCTAGCGAAAATTAAATTCAGAACAAAGTATAAGTTGAGACCAGTATTTACGTTTGAGTTCCAGACCTCCGGGCTTGTGCATTGAAGTGGTGAATGGCGTTGGGAACAAAAGATTGCCTGAAACGGGTTTTCTGTGTGCGCGGTGCGCACAAACGTATGCCTGAACGGTTAAATTTAAAGTTCTCGTTGAGTGGGTGGGTGGGGTCCTGCATAACCTGTCTTAATTTAGATGAAACTCTCTCTTGGTACAGATTATCAAGTAGTGGCAAGTCTATCCCTAGTATACGTTGAACTATTTTCCTGGGATGATTTGTTAATAATTAATTTGATAAACAGTAAAAGCAGATCTAGAGATAGGGAAAGTAAAATCAACTTTCCATGAGGCTCTAGGGCTAATAGTAATACAAATGTATAAGAGTGTTCTCACTTTATTCCTGGTTTAGGCAGCTTGCATTCCAAAGCAATCATATAGGTCTAGAATCTACTATAGACTCTATAGAGATCTAGATCTACCCAGGCCATGTAGATCTAAGTAACAATTTTAAAAATACAAAATGAGCCCTTCAATTCACATTGAAAGTTGCAGATAGACAGAAATAACCATCTGGTATGGGTCATTCATTAATAAAAGTAACATTTGTCAATGAGGCTGTATTAGAGGAGACAGATGTACTCTCACTCTCAGCGGAACAACCATTGATATCATTCAGTCTATAGCCTAGAGACTGAAGCTTTCGGTCTAGGCCTAGTTGCAGATAGGTTTCAAAGTTTTAGAGTTAAGACCTGGGTCTAACTCTAATTTATTGCTAGTGGCACAAAAAATGAATTAATGTATACATACAGCATTGATCCCTGCTAATAACATTTTGAAAAAGCTTATTTCAGAGCAAGGGAGACTTTGGCCTATATACATAGGCCCGTATTCTGAAGTCGTGTCTAACTTAGCCATGTCTAAAGTTAAACAATTAACTGTTAAGTTAGACACGACTTAAACGCGAGGTCGGGTCTAAGTCTTGTCTAACTAAATTTCGTATTCTGAAGTCGTGTCTAAGTCTCGTCTAACTAAACAACTGTTCAAGTCCTGTCTAAGTCGTGTTTAACTAAACAACTGTTTAAGTTCTGCGCAAGTCGTAATTAACTTTTAGTCACGACTTCTGCGCATGCCAGTAGGCGTTAATTCTGACGATAGACCCAATGCGCACACTGGATAAATAAACTAACGCGCACAGTTAGCTACATGTATGCGCGTGCTGGTACCATGGTGATGTGATCATGATGTAATGACTAGACTTCATGCATGTACTGTGACGTAGGTACGTACGTATACATGTACAGTACACTGGATTGGCGGAGAGTTCAAACACACTAATAATGCCTCAGTGCTCGGAAGAACCAGAAAAGAAACTTCTCCAACAGAATGGTTAGTTTATTATAGATTATGATGGAATTTCCAAGATGTCACCATTAGATAAGAATAGTTAATATTATCATGAAAAAAAATCAGGCTACACAAGGAAAAAATCCTGCAAAATGTATTTGAAATTTTAGAGGATGCACGTACCATCGTTCTCCCATGCAAGTTTGGGGTCAGCAAGTACTGTAGAGTGTACCGTAGACGTTGAAAAACAGCAGAATCGCGCCCTTAAACAGGACTTAAACAATCCCTCGCAGTTGTCTAAAGTTAAACAGGACTTAGACAGGACTTAGACAGGTGTTTAGTTAAACAGGAGTTAGACATGACTTCAGAATACGGGCCATAGGGTCTATCTGCTTTTGGCTTTGCTATCAGGAGCAGATGTGAACTTGTTTTCAATTTCATTTTGTTGGATAATCCAGAACAGAAGTCTGGAGCCAGAGTGTAGCTTTTGGTCACATTATTATAAGCTGAATTCAACCCTAGGCTAAGAACACTTACGCCAAATATCACAACCCGAGGGCTGGGTCAAAGTAGGGTATATTAAACGAAGTTAAGAGTATTTCGATCCAAACCGACCGTGTCGATAGCCGGTTCGGCCTTTGGTACCGTATATCGAGGGGCCCACTGCCCGCGCTGCTCCCTTGCGAGTCGAGTCTCCTTTGCCTATGATGGCTCGGCACCCGGCACAGACTGGAGCCGCGCCAGAGTTCAGGAGTTCCACTTCCATTCCCCCAAAATGACATAAATTAATTTTTTGAAAATTTACTTACCTTCCATTTCTGTTCATTCCGTGCGGTCGATGTCACACTACTTTTTGAGTCATCTTCCAACGCCAGAAATCTAGCATAACGCAATATTTCCCATGTCAAATCAATAGATGTCAGACTTCCTCTTCCACACTTCTCCATTGTCTTTTTGTAGTAACAAAATATTATTATCTCTGCCGAAAAGTTCCGATCGCAATTTCGATATACCGTATATTGCAGCTTCTAATTGTATGAAATGTGTGTAGTGGTGGTGGTGATGGTGGGGTGTTGGGGGGGGGGGGGGGGGGGCACATGCTCTTTTCTCCCCCCCCTCCAAGAAATACTATACAAACAAAAAACAATCAATTAAATTAAAAGAAAACTGCGGATAGAACTTCAAAGACACAAATGGGGAGGGGGAGAGAGAGAGAGAAAGAGAAATGTGTCAAACACAGGTTGCATATATATACTCAATAACTCCCCTTCATTAATAATTCCGATTTATTAAGGGGGGGGGGTAAATTTAAACTCACCCCTGGACCAACGCCCTCCACATGAATGTTTTTCCCCAGAGTCGTTTACCATATTGCTGCAATATTACAACATACAAACTTATATCTATTACTTCTATAACATAATCAGATAAATAATTCTTGCAAATGATTTTTTGTTTCAGTACATGTTTATTAAGAAGAAAGATAGTTGGAATGAATACATGACTGAGAATAGTATTCAATCACAAGTGAACATTTGGGAAAACATTACACCATTGTATTTATTACAAAACAAATCAGATTATATAATAAATAGACTTAAAGGTAATACAAAGTTTTGGGAAATTTTGAAAATTGGGTGGATAGTGAATTTTTACAATTTTTATATATTTGGATGCCCCTGTGGATGTATTATAAGCACTACAAAAATTAGCTCCTAAAACACTTCTGTTTTCGAGAAAAATTGAATATAAAAATTTACCGGTGCTCCCGGTAAATTTTGATAAATTTCAAATAGCGCCTATGGCCGTGCAATGGTAGCTGCGACCATGAAAATCTCAGAATATGTAGTTGTGATATATAATTTCCAAACGGGAATAGCTAATTGGTCAATTTTAGTCAAGAAACATAGTTTCATATCTAAATTAATATCTTGACCTTGAGAGGGAGCTATACAACACAACGAGTTTATTATTTATAATTTTATAACTTTAGACTCGATTTCAACCGCGACAACGATCAATGAATATTGTAGGAAGGCATAATGATTCAAATATGTTAATTTGAACCAAATTCATGACCCCATACCAAAACTTTGTAATACCTTTAATATTAATAATATCAATTGAAATTAAATCCTTCCACAAGAAGAAATAAATAAATATAACTACATTTAAAAAAAGTTAAAATATAATTCATTTGTTATTGAATACCAACTGCTTTCTAAATGAATTTCTCCTCATATTCCATACTCTTGAACACATAAATTGTTCCTCATTATGTTACTAATGAGTAATGATATGATTCATATATGTAGAATGTCTATATAATCTCACTTGAATGGACGGAGGAATAACTTAGATTATGAGAATATATGCTCTGATAAACAACTGATAAACAAAGATAAGTTCCTTGATTGTAGGCACTGCTAAATAATACTTTTCACACCTATTCATGGGTACATAAAGTATCAGTCAATGACCATTATAAACTATCAGTAATACATTCAATACAATACAATAATCATTCAATTAATTGAATAAATGTATATATATAAATTAAAAACATTTTCAACTCCATCTCAATTAACTAACTTTTACACATTACAATCCCTCTTTTCAATACACCTTCAAATACTTTTACAATTTGCGTGCATTTACTTTTGTATTTCAACTCTTTTGTAACATGAAATTCTTGCAAAATTCACACACATATCTGGTTGTAGTTATACAGTATATACGTACTAGGCAGAAACCCTGAACTAGGTATCTCAGTTCCTTCTCAGCTGCTTCACAAGACAGTTTGTTAACATTTCTCAATGTGCTCCTCTATAAAAGCACTTTGAATCTCTTACTCTTCAATTTCACATGGCTTTGCAACTGATCTCACTACCAAACTATACACATGGTTTTCACAGAAGCATCGTTTCTGTAATGAGCGATCCAACTTTACAGGTTTTCGCAACCTTCATGGAAAGCCCCGCATATATCCTTTGTAAATATAGTTAACATTTACTGTTACCTTGTATAATTTGATTTTTATATTGCGAGATAAATTTAATTTAATTTAATTTTACAGTACACAAGTTATAAATTGGAATACTAGTATTCAGAAGAAATATTTAAATGTTTGTGAGGATAGCTAGCTCAATGCATCCAGTAGACGGGAG
Source organism: Strongylocentrotus droebachiensis (assembly GCA_035222895.1). Lineage (NCBI taxonomy): Eukaryota > Metazoa > Echinodermata > Echinoidea > Camarodonta > Strongylocentrotidae > Strongylocentrotus > Strongylocentrotus droebachiensis. The sequence goes on along the minus strand of JAVYIG010001506.1, from coordinate 60,487 downwards.
TTTTCAAAGTAAAAAAGTTCCCGAAGTTACTTAGGGATTTAAATAAAAAATTGTTGTAATGAACAATTAAGGTAATCCATAGCTTTTTTTAAATGTGCATCATATTCATAACAATCCATGAAGAAGCGTTGAATATCTTTTCTTGGGAAAACCATTCAGGGGTTGTACAACAAAGGATCTGGCAACAATTGCTTCATGGTCATTGTTTGCACATTAACCAGATTCAACTTCAATCCTGGAACTAAATCATATTCCAACCCGACCCCTAACACTGTAGGGCACGGGTGGCCAACCCGCGGCCCGTGGGCCGCATGCGGCCCGCGAGCTATTCTGGTGCGGCCCGCGGAGCATTGAAGAAGTGAAAATAAAAATATCTCATAAATGAAATGCGGCCCGCATAGCAGCGATGAAATAGGGTAAAACATATATTGAATCGTTAAAACGTGAATTAAAACGTTGTTGATACAAAATTCCTCAAATTGATCATTGACATTAACACCCGGGGTGGGGTACTCACATATTAGGACATACGGGGGTGTGCCACTCTAATGGGTGACTTTATCACAAAAAAATCCCTAAACATGGGTCCCATTTCTAACAAAAAATACCATTAAAAATGGGTCCGTTTCTACAAAACATCCAAAAACACCCGAACATTTTGGCAAATGGGTCGAGAAAATGCCCCCTAATAATGGGTAGGGGTTTTAAGGCTTGAGCGGCACACCCCCGTCCAAACCAACTCTGAGTATCCCCCTCCCCCCCGGGCATTAACATCACTCTCCGTGTTAATTTCATTTCTGTTTTTACATATACACATTAATGTTATGAATCGAGAAATATGTTTGAAATGCCATACTTGTCTTGAAACTTACAGCCCTTTCTCCCGCCGTTGAATTTTCTCATGAATCTTAATCGTAAACTGGATAGTCCCCTTCCCTTTGCATGCACCGCGTTCAATGAGATTTTTTCTTCACTGATTTTGTTGTTTGCTTGTTTGTTTTTGCAAAATTGCAGGTGTGTACACGTATTACATGGGTGTTTTTTTTTGGGGGGGGAGACTACCTTTATGGCCTGCCAAGTTATGCCAATCGTTAGCTGTGGCCCGCGAGCTCTAAAAGGTTGGCCACCCGTGCTGTAGGGGGTGTTTTACAAAGATCCTAAGTTGACTTATCTTTAAGTTGGATTTAACTGTTATGGAAAGCCATTAGCATCTATGAAAATATTTGTTTAAAGTCATTTTTAGAAGGCATAAAATGTTCATACAAATCATTCATATCTTATATTATCAAGGAAATTTTATGTTCTTGATGTGGAATTTATAAAAAGTCTAAAATACTTGAATTTTCGCTTTCAAATATATTTTATTTCAAGGCTACAAATGGCTCTCCATAACTGTTAAGTCCAACTTAGAGTTTAGTTCTACTTAGGATCTTTGTGAAACAGTCCCCTGATGACATAAGGAGCCTGGAGCAAATAGCTCCAGAGCAAATGTTGGATAACCCTATCAGGAGATTTTTGAACCAATGGTCTCAAGGACAGCTGTTCAGGGGGGTGTTTCACAAAGCCTTTTTTCAATGACAAATGTCAACAAATCAGTGACAAATCTGGTGATATCCAATCAGAAGCAAGGAATTTCACTAGCTTATAACAAAAACTATCATTTGTCACTGATGACAAGTTTTGTGAAACACCCCCCTGGTGCCGACAAGAACCTACAAGTTCATGAATACAGTTTGCCATGTTACATGTTTGCTTTCCTGATACAATTGTTTCCCTATAATTGATCAATCTCAATATGCTCTATCTACATCAAACTTTATGTGACAGTCTTACAGGACAGGGTTACCATCTGTTTTCACAAAGAGCTGTCTCAATTCTGGCCCACGAAATCTGAAAATAAGAAGAAGCAGTTTCCCAAGTTACTTGCTTGTTTTTTCAGTTAAAATTCACTTCCAGATAATCCAGAAACTTACATAGTGTTCAAAGACAATGTCACAGTTTTGTAGGAAGGCGCGGACTATATGTCTCCAGGAAGAAATGTAGGAAGGCGCGGACTATGCGTTTCCAGGAAGAACTGTAATTGCAGAAGCTCTCGAAGAGCTGTTCTGGCCCAGCCAATCTGAACATTTCAGGACGGAGTTTCCCCAAGTTACTTGCTTCATTTCAGGTTGAAAATGACTTCCAGAAAATCCAGAAGCTGACACAGTGTTCGTAATACCCGTCAAAGACAATGTCACAGTCTTGTAGGAGGGCGCGGACTATATGTTTACAGGAAGAACTGTAATTGCAGGGGCTCTTCAAGAGCTGTTCTGGCCCAGCCAATTTGAACATTTCCGGACGGAGTTTCCAAACTTACTTGCTTCATTTCAGGTTAAAAATCATTCCAGATAATCCACAAGCTTACACAGTGTACATAATACCCATCCAAGACAATGTCAAAGTCTGTAGGAAAGCGCAGACTATTTGTTTTCAGGAAGAACTGTAATTGCAGGAGGTCTTCAAGAGCTGTTCTGGCCCTGCCAATCTGGACATTTCAAGACAGAGTTTCCCAAGTCACTTGCTTCATTTCAGGTTAAAAATCACTTCTAGATAATCCTCAAGCCAATACAATGCCACAGTATTGTAAAAAAGCGCTGACGATACGTTTTCGAGAAGAACTTCCAGGTAACCCTTGCTTTAACATAATCCACAAGGTTACATCATCGTTCATCAAAAACCTGGCGAGATAACGTGAGTCCAATGGGAAAGCGAACACTATCTGTGCTTCAGGAGATTTGTGCGAGCAGTGACCAGCGAGGTAATGTGAGTCCAATGGGAAAGCGTACACTATCTGTGCTTCAGGAGATCTGTGCGAGAAGCGACCTGGCGAGATAATGTGAGTCTAATGGGAAAGCGTAGACTATCTGAGCTTCCGGAGATCTGTGCAAGCAGCGACCTAGCGCGATAATGAGAGTCTAATGGGAAAGTATACACTATCTGTGCTTCAGGAGATCTGTGCGAGCAGTGACCAGCGAGGTAATGTGAGTCCAATGGGAAAGCGTTCACTATCTGTGCTTCAGGAGATCTGTGCGAGCAGCGACCTGGCGAGATAATGTGAGTCTAATGGGAAAGCGTAGACTATCTGTGCTTCAGGAGATCTGTGCGAGCTGCGACTAGGATCTTGAAAGCTTCCTCACTCCCAGGTGCTACGTTCTTGTCAGGGTGCAAGAGAACAGCCAACTTCCTGTACGCTTTGTTGATTTCATCCCTGCAAGAATAATAATAATAATAATTCTACACTTATATTGCGCACAACTCTGCCGACATATAGGCACCCTTGGCTTGGTGCACAGATCTACAACTCATACATTACAAAATCTGGTCATTGATCAAAATTCAACAAAACTAAGATATTACAAAATGAAATGGCGACAAACATAACTACAGATATACTACTACTAGCCAAAATTGATAAAAAATATTCTAACTCAAATAATAATCTTAACATTAACAAGTACGCCCTATGCATCAACAAAGTCTTCAATTTTTGTTGAAAAGTTATAATTGATGCGCTCAACTTCAGGTCCAAAGGTATTCCAGGCACGTGGGGCAGCAAACCAAAATGAACTATCGCGGTATCGCCCCATGAAAAATTAGATTCATAAATGAGTGAATGAACAAATTCAAAGGCCCTACAAAGGGTTGGGATTAATCCAGATTGATCACAAGTCCTAATAATCAGTCACAAAAATTACAAACTTCTATCTCTTCAGTATAGAGTTGCAATTAAAGTTGCGATTGCTTTGATTCAATCACAACTCTTTTTAGAGCTTATATATATATCAATTAGTAGACGATACAGAAAATGAAAATAATAATGGTGATACAGATAACATGATAGGATGCCTAAATAATTAATAAATGATCATTAAAATAGTTATGACTTACTTTGAAGCATTGTGTGGCAGCCCTAGCCTCTCGTAATTATTTTTGCTTGTCTTCAGCCTCTGTATTGCCTCAACCTGATCCTTCGTGTAGCCGAGGGTGGTGGCGATGCGCTCTGCCCGGCCTCCATTCTCAAACGCTGTCAGAAGACCTTGGTAAAGGGCCTAGTAAAAGTATAGACATAATGAATAGAGAAAATGAGTTCCAATATCACTGGCGCTTGAGAAATAAGAAAAGAGAGAGAGAAGTTGAAACAATTTAAAATCGCTAATGTTAGCGGCTTTTATGACAAAAATTAAGCCAAGGGAATGAAAGAAATGAATGAAGAAAATGAATTCTAACTCTACCGTTGCCTGAGAAACAAAAAGAAAGACAGACTGCGGGAGAGAGAGAAGCGAAAAAAATAAAATGTCTTTTGATTTCTATCAATTCTTAAAGTGCATTCTGTATTAAAACCATTCCGGCACGCCATATTAAGAAGGTAGCTGCGCTGCCCATCTTGCCTTTGTTTGGATGGCCCAAAGTTCTGGGAGCATTTGCTTCCAGAATGCAACCCATTCCGACACCATTCCGGAAGTAGCGAGGTGTTAAGTACCACATTCTAGCTCTCGGCCGGAATGGGGACATTCTGGCAGCATTTCGAATGCCAGTTGAATAAATCTGTGGCGCCTAAGTAATATATGTGTACATGGTAAGATTATTGAAGATTTGACCTCCATCAGATTTTCATGATATTTCTAAAATGTTTTAAGTTTTGTTCAGGAAATATAAATATAATAAGTCTTGTGAATCCTGAGAGGCCTAGATCCGAAGGATTGTTAAGCTTGCTCAATGTACGTAGCAGGGTTGATCCATCCCCCAGCAGTGGACCAGCAAAGTACAGGCGCACAGAGTTTCCAAGCTAGGAATTATTACGAACTGGACAAGGCATAAATTAGCAAATTTGACTGAACTCTATAAAACAACCAACAACAACAATCCTGAAAAAAACTTACTGTAAACATGTCTGTGACTCCATCCCCTGTAAGCGCCGAGGTCTCAAAGTAACGAAAGCCTTTGCTGTCGGCCCAGAGTCTCCCTTCAGTCTCATCCACCACACGCTGCATTCCCCTATCAATCTGTTTGAGAATAAGAAAAAGCACATTAAACCACTAGATGGAGAGCGAATGAATCAAACCCCCCCCCCCCCCAAAAAAAAAAAAAAAAAAAAACTAACAAAATATTGGCGCATAATACAAACCACTTTGCATGTAAAATATACACACCACATATAGTAAGACATGCTAAAATCAGTGCTTTGGCATTTGCTTTAAGAGCAATAGCTCTGGGTTTTATTTTTTCGAAAATATAGGGTTATTGTAAGGCTTTCAATTGGATTTTATAAATTAGGTTTAGGGTGAAGGATAGAGATTGGTTGATGTTAGGGAATTCATCCCAGGGCACTTGTAGCAGGAGCTAGTGTCGTACAGCCGTAACAACCCAGACGGACTACACAAGAAATTCAAATGTTCAACAATTATCAAAATTAAAAAGCATTAGAAATTGAAAAGAAAAGACTCAGAGTTAGCTTCCTTGCATGTTAAATGATTAACTCACATTATATTACAATTTGGTTTACAAACATGCCATATCTCTCCACAAAAGTAATGTTGGAAGCTGATATATTAAACATAGGATCCCAGGTTGGGTTCCTCTGTCATATAGAGCATAAACATTGGGGCCAGAAGGGTTAAGTGGTTCTTACCTTGTTTGCACAGACACAGAAGACAACCCTTTCCATCTCGGCCGAGTCGGACATCTCTCTCTTCATCTCTGCCAGCCAGGAATCCAGAGCCTCAAAACTGGACCTGGATCCAACATCATAGGCCAGGATAGCACCCTGTGTGTCCTTGTAAAACTCATTTCTAACCTGATATAGAGCAAAATGATATAATAAAATTTGAGCTAGTGTACTGTATCAATTGTTTGTTTGTGAGGGTTTTACTTTCGCAATTCTCCGGATTTAAAAATATACAAAACATAAGCTGACAATGCACATGTGATCATGTATTTCTCTATGTCTCTTTCTCCCTCTCCCCTCCCCCCCCCCCCCCCCCCCCCCTCTTTTCTCTCTCTCTCTCTAGGTGCCATATCTATACATCAACTTTGGCAATGTTATTCCTGTATTCCACAGCTCTCTATTTCTAGCCTTCACTGTGAGCTCCATTCCCTGGTCTTTCACTTCCACTGCTCCTGTAAGTAGGCTGTATTAATGATTGCCTGTACACCAACTCAAGAAAAATAAACGAAAATAACTTTAAGTGAAAATATTAATACATTAATGCCTACTATTACCAGTTGTGCTTTCTTTCAATACATGTTTGTTAAGTGGTGTCGGGAGGGGAGTTGGGGAAGGAAGAAGGACATTGGTGTCTAAGAACAAAATACTCACTTCATAAAATATAGGATGTCCAGCCATGTCAAAGATGTTAACTTTCAGATCTCTCTCTTTCACAGTCACTCTGTTTGGATTAGATATAAATAATTTAAATCAATTACTTTTAAAGATTACATGACAAAAATAGTTTGTGATAAAATTCTAATTCTAATCAGGGTTATGAATAACTTAGGACAGATGACTTGCTTTCATGAAGAAAATATTACATACTGTATATATATGACATATTTATATAAGTTTATATACTGTACTTGTTCACATTTGCCACAGTAAGTCACCATGGGTTACTTCATCAGACACATATGTGAACAAGCCTCAACTTCCAATCAACATCAAGGAAGCAGATCACAGTTGTAATACTTCACACATGAATTTTAATTGACCAGTTCTCGTTGATGAAATTGTAAATGGTAGGCCTATAATGTAGGCTTATAACCGTTTCCACCTACTTACTTTGTTACACCATAATCAATTCCAATGGTCGCCATGTACTTGCTCACAAATCTTTTCTCACAGTATCTCTTGATGATGCAACTCTAGTGAAACAAGAATAGAAAAAGAAAAAAAAGAGAATAAATTTTGCATGTGAATTGAGAATAGCAAAAAAAAATTATAACAAAATTATTATTATTATTCTTTGTTGTATTTATATGGATCTACTTTTAATTCGTTTTTTTCCTCCAGCTTAGTGACCACTCACTAATATTTGAATCTTCCTTCTTCAATTTACATCACTTTGACCAATAAAGTTTTTAGACCAAAAATTATGATGAATTCACATCATTGCGTCAGACATTCAGTTCTAGATCTATATTCCCCAACAAGGGATAGGGTAGAGTGCCCAGTATTCGGTCATTTAAGGGGAAATCACTAATATTTTGAATTCTTACCTCTTTTATTTGGCAATCTACCCATCAAACGAAAAGAAATTTATTCCTCTAACAGGATTTTATAGTCACTTAAAATATAGAATAATGATAAGCAAAATACTTCTGAAAGAAGACGGAGCATTTTTCTGCCCAGAATTCGGTCGCGCCGATTAGAATTCGGTCAAGCGATTTGTGCGTGGTATCTCCGTTGCCAAGGAGCGAAGCGTATTTGCGCACTATTTTCACACAATTGCGCGATAAAGCACTGAATGTCAATGCGTTGACCGAATACTGGCCGAGCGATACCGCATGGCAAGGGTATCGTATAAATACCTCTCGCACATCGGCAAGTGCGTCATTTGCAAATTCACTGCGATGGAGTGAACACGGAAGCGATTCTCTTCACACACGTACACATACTAAATTCATTGCGACAGCACACGCAGTTGTTTCGCAATAGACTTCTACATATGGCTATGCATGTTAGCGCATGTGCTAAGAGAACGCGGAAGTGCAGAAAGTTGTGCGACACTGACCAATTTCGAGCTAAGTTGGAGATCTTTCCGGGGCCCTAAATCTGATTTAATTTTGAGAGTTAAGAAAAGTTGTTCAGCTGCCTGATTTGTGCCAGTTTCGTGGCTCTTAAATAATTTTTTTTATTGTTACAGCTGTTGAAACGGCTGTATGACCGAATTCTGGGAATGGACCGAATACTGGGCGCGCTACCCTATAGCAATAACAATACGAGATGGCCCTTTAATATTTGTTGAAAATTATTATCAGTATTCATTTATCTGCATGGCTTTAATACTGCATGATTTCCCCACAACTTTATTCGTTTGCATGAGGGCTTCTAAGATCCCCCATACATTTGCTCATCTTCTTTCTTAAACAAAAACAAAATCAAGTCGTTCACCGACAGTAACACGACTAACACTAACAGCCATATATTGATACTCAGTCATATAGTCACAAGTCACAACTGTCAACGGTTTTGTAACTTGAGCTCCGCTCTTTCCTCGGCATTTGCATTTAATCAAATTCTCATAAATCTGACCTCTTAGTCTTGACTATGGTTATCTACCAAAGCAACAGAAAATTCACCGAAAATCTGAACTACACTACACAAATCTTTACGGGTGGGTCAGAAATACAAACCTTTCCTGTCTCTGCGTTTCCCATGCTGATGATTTTCACTCGAATGGCACGTTTAGAACCCTTCTTTTCCATGTCTGCGAATGAAAATATGTTTCTCTATATACAGACCTACAGCAAATAAAGACTAAGATAAATATACGTTTTGGTAAGCTTTTTTCCGTGAAGACACGGGCTGGCGATGTGTGTAGTCAGCCAGTTAGCGTTCCGTTGCTAATCGACATTTCAGGTCAATTCGGGTCATCACGGTTGCGGTCGGGTCACGTCGATGCCTTGTTTACCTTTTTATCCGAAGTGCACTTTATTCTTTTTGAGTGGTAATGTGGTTGTGGTAACTCCATAGTACCACAAATTATGGCCAGTGTGTGATCATTAAGTCGGCTTACGGGGCCGGGGGGGGGGGGGGGGGGAACGTACCCCCCCCCCCAATTTTTTTCCAAGATCGGTTGAACTTTTTTAGACCCCTCCCCAGGACGTCGATCAATTACATGTATGTGCCCCCCCCCCCCCCCCCCAAAAAAAAAAAAAAAACATCAAACTCTGGCTACGGCCCTGGTCAATAGATTCCACAAAACGTATAGAGAAAATAGGGCGTGGTCCATTGGATGATGCATCAGGCCTACATGTAGATGACCGAGGGACTACAGGGTGCACTGATCTCGATGCACAGTGGCGTAGCCTTAATTGGTCCAGCCATTGGGGGGGGGGGTACGTAGGCTGCCGTCCTAAATTGTTCAGTCAGTAAATCAAATTAGGGGGGGGTGATGTATCAACAACAACAGCAACAACAACAACTACATCTATTACTATACTACTACTACTACTACTGCTGCTGCATGCTGCTGCTATACTAATCCTCCTTCTACTAGGGCTTTCTATATTACAATATGGCAACAACATACGAAAGACCATTAGTGCCACGAAGAAAACAAAACACACTTTCTACTAATCTGTTTAAACAGATTACGATATTTCTTCTAATCTGTTTAAACAGATTATAATCTGTTTAAACAGATTACGGTATTTCTACTAATCTGTTTAAACAGATTACGGTATTTCTACTAATCTGTTTAAACAGATTACGATATTTCTTCTAATCTGTTTAAACAGATTATAATCTGTTTAAACAGATTACGGTATTTCTACTAATCTGTTTAAACAGATTACGGTATTTCTACTAATCTGTTTAAACAGATTACAGTACTTCAACTAATCTGTTTAAACAGATTATAATCTGTTTAAACAGATTACGGTATTTCTACTAATCTGTTATAACAGATTACGATATTTCTTCTAATCTGTTTAAACAGATTATAATCTGTTATTACAGATTACCGTAGTCTGCATGTTACGTTCTATAATAGAAAATCACGTTGTTACAAATACATAACTGATGGCCGGTCAAGCGTGCAGGACAGGACATCTGCAGCTGCACAGTATAGCTATACCCTTTTACGTTTTCAATGTATCTCACGATCCTTTGGAACAGGACCTTCTTGTGGCAATGGAATGTGAAGGCTTGGTTCGGAATTACTTTAATTTAGGATATAATTACAACGAAATCATTGCTTCTCTTTTATTCAATCACAATGTAGCGATAAGCAAACGAACATTGAACAGAAAGTTGCGAGACCTTGGTCTTTATCGTCGTAAAAACCATACTGATGAGTTAGATGTAGCTTGCTTTATTCTACAGGAACTTCAGAGTTCAGGGTGCTTACATGGTTATCGATGGATGCACCTGAAATGCATCCAAAATGGTATCAACATTGACAAAGAAACTGTTCGGCATCTACTCGGAGTGTTAGACCCAATAGGTCTTGAATACCGATCACGTAGAAGGCTACGTTATACGAAGGCGTTTATATCGAGGACGGGGACCAAACTTTATATGGCATCTAGACTCCTATGACAAATTAAAACCTTTTGGAATCTGCATCAATGGATGTGTAGATGGCTATTCAAGGAAGGTAGTTTGGCTAGAAGCTTACACGACAAACAATAATCCCAGAGTAATAGCTGGATACTACATGCAAACGGTTAGGAAAGAGATGGGATGTCCTCGTGTCATTCGATCAGATTTTGGAACAGAGAATAACACTGTCCGCCAAATGCAACAATTTCTGCGCAGAAATGGTGACGACCCACTTGCGTCTGAAAAGAGTTTTATGCAAGGAACGAGCCAGCATAACCAAAGAATAGAGAGTTGGTGGGGCGTCCTTAGAAAGCACTCTATACAGTTCTGGCTGAACATGTTTGGACAAGTGAAAGATCAAGGTCACTTTACTGGAGATCACCTGGACAAGTCACTGCTGCAGTTTTGTTTCATGAATCTAATTCAGGTAAATTGATATGTGTTCATGCTGTTAACCAGCTCTAGAAGTGTTGGTCGAGGTCGAGCGATCCCAATAGCTCACTTAAGCCTTTAATTTGGATGGGGGTATGTTCTGCTTTCATCCCAAAATAACAAAATAAAATAAATTTATTTTTCATGGCTCAACTTTTACCAACATTGTGCACTAAACATAAAATTTGAAAAGGGCCCCTTTTTAAACCAATCACAATCAATCTTATGTCACCGGATAGCTGGAAAATAGCGCCTTGTATCCTCTGGAAAAGACGCTATAAAATCCAGTTGTTGTTATCATTATTATTATTATTATTATTATTATTATTATTGTGATTATGATCATTATCATTATTATTATCATTACGTTGCTTAATTTAAAAACGCGAGAATTAACCCCCCTCTCTGCACCCTCCCCCCTAGGGCGCGCGCGGTATGTAATTTTTACGCTTCGCGTGCTCATCCTTACCGCCCCCCTGAAATGAAATCCTAGCTACGCCATTGGAGGGTTTTGATATTTTCTCAGTACTTCACCATGGATAACCCACTCCATAACTGAATACTTGTCAGCTGAAATCTCTTAAAATATGTTAGCGATAAATCCTTAAAGAAATGAAAAAAGTATATTTTTATCAAATGTATAATAATAATATTTATTTTCTTCTTCTTTGTATATGGAACAGGAAGAACTGGACAAGGTTGCTAAGGAATGGAACGCTCATAGAATCAGCAAATCAAGGAACCAGTGTGGACCATTTGGTCGCCCCAACGTGATGTACAGGACACCCCAGGTGTATGGAACACAAGATTTTCTTGTGCCGTTGGAAAACGATGAGGTTGAAGTATGCGAGGAAGAATGTACTTTCAAAAGTCAGTACCCTTGTGACAGAGACGTATTTGACCTTTGCTCGATCCTGATGACTGAAGAACAACTACCTGTACCGCAGAATAGCGAAGAAGGACTGAACCTATATCATACTTTGAGAATGCACTTGCTGAGGATGATTTAATCAGAGTATTTTGCATTAATTGCATGTGTATTTTGATATTAAATGAAAAACACAAGTAGATATTTTTCTACAATGCTTGGATCAGCAACCAAGACTTATTCATACCTTTCCCCACAATGACATCTTTCCTCTCTTCAAAGAAGACTAGAAGACTGAAGCGTCTGATCCGTTTTTTTTTTATTCACATATTCACCACATTGCTTAAAATGATCTGCATATAAACACAACAAAAATGTTTTTACCCCCTAAGGAAAGTGACATAACTTTTTAACTGGGAGGTGTCAAGTAACAAAATTTGCAGGTGATATTAATCAACTATATTGTTATCGTATGTGTAAAAATCAGCATAATCCTATATTCATGAATGAACAAAGGTCAAGAAAAAAATGTCACTTTTCAAAAGTCACAAGGGTATTTTTATGAGCACCATATGTACCAAAAATTATGTAAATTATGGTTCTCGTGTACAATAAAAATAAATTTTTTGCTTTTATACCAATCTTCAGACTCCTATTCATCTGACCATTAGTTTTGCGCATGGATGGACATATTTTTCAAGAAAAACAACTCTTTTTAACGCCTTTTGGGGGTTAAGCTTGATTTTCGTGAAAATATTGGGAAGTGCATTTTTCGCCAAAAAAGGTCAATTTTGCAATCGGATCGTAAAAAGTGCCCAGATTAGTAGGATAGAGTGTGATAATTGATAACATAACAAAAAGACACTAATACACATCCATCCAAGTAAGGTTTTACCCATTATTTGTTCAGTTTTTATCCTAAAAATGGATTCATATGTGATTTTAAAAAAGTGACATTTTTTGTTTCATGTGTGACCATTCAGGCGTTACAATTAAAATCATGCTCATTTTTGCACACATGCTTTTATCTGCAAATTTTGTTACTAAACACCAACCCGTTCAAAAGTTATGCTACTTTCATTTGGGGGGGGGGGGTAAACTATTTTTGTTGTGTTTAGTATTATCCATATTTCTATTTCTTCATAACAGAGGGTAGCAATAAGTGTTCCTATATTTGTATAAAGGACTTTATAATAACTTTGATAAAAAGTGATATCATATCACAATGCCAAACTGATGCTAACGTTTTTACGGTAATGCTATTCGTTCATTATCCAGAGTTCTTGAATTAATTTCTTTCAAAGGCTAGTACTGTCTTACAATAAAAATATACTTTACTGAGACAGGAGTGTTCTTGCTTATTCGGTGTTAAATATGAACGACAGTTAATGACATAACAAGCTGAACGAAAACGAAAACAAGTTTTATTTGAAGTGTTTTGATTATTGTGGCAAGTTCATGTACATATGCTTATATTTGAGTCCGCATATCTCACCCAAACTTTATATAACACAGTCCAGCAGAAATATTATTAATTAATTGTTTTTTATTTTTCTGCTTTATAAATACATGTGTATACAGTGGAAACTCAGTATAACGAGGTGCTTGGGACCATCAAAAATACATGTACCTTGTTATAGCAGTAATCTTGTTTATACAGCAGGTTTATTAAACAATAAGTTATAGAGAGCTGGGACCGGATTTTACCTCTTTATATCAGGAGTTTTGTTATATCAGATCTCTTTATACCGAGTTTCTACTGTATAAACTACATGTAGATGTTTTATGAACACATTTTATTGCTTACACTAATATTGTGGGAAATGGTTGGTACAACCCTACTGAAACAACAAAGGACACTAAAAGATGGTAATAATGACTTGTTGAGGATGAATCATTTCCTTTAATTATATGAGTGTTGCTGCTTCTAATTTTCCTTTAAAAGCACTGGTCTTAAATATATACGCCCTGAACAGTAATTGCTACAGAAATATTATACGACTATACAATAATGTACGTACATGTAACTTGCATACTGTGTGTCAACTATTTACAAGCTTTTTGAGCAATGTAAATATAATGTAAGGCCCTCATGTTTTTTTTCTGACTGTAAATAACCAAACAATTAAATAACAAAGAATAGTCAGACCATGTGTTCACAAAATATCCTCTTCGGGGTTTATAAATGTCTTATAACCATGCTGTGCCAGTGTTTTATTGCTTTCCATTAGCCATATTTATATTTTCAAGACCATACCTTTTAACCTCTATGACATTATATCAGTAAAACTAAATGAATTGGACAGTGTGGATAGACCATGTTACTGTAGCTACACAGCTAACTGTTGCTCAGCCATATCAGATATTTTCAAATCTTTGACCTCAACATAATAAATCAATCCTCGCTCTGATGGTAAAGTATGCAAAGAGTCTGTATGAAATGATTCTTTATGTGTGTTTGCAAAGTTACCACATAAAAAATAATATCATTACTTTAACGATGGATGACTGGATCATTAGACTTTTGTGTATTTTAGATCATTCTTTTGATACTGAGACACTGGCATATAAATCATTGATTATTCAAGATACCCTATTGACAACCCCCCCCCCCCCCCCTCCTATGGTTGAATTGTGCAAAGTCATACATGTACATTAAAAACTACAGCTGCCTCCGCCTTCTGTGAAAACATAGTACCTGCACGTACATACATGTATGTGTTGCCAAGAACCTTGCCATCCCTAACGATTACACCAATACTGAAATAACCCCAAAATGTGTCATATCTATTGGTGTAAATTGACTTCTGTGACCTTTGACTTTGAATCTTGGATCAAAGAATTAAGTTTACCGGTAATTTATCATTCCATGATACTTAGATTAAAGTCCATTTCTGAGGTAATACTTAGACCCAGTATAAAAATGTAAAACTTTTCATTAAAAAATGAGCATTGATCTTTTAACTTTGACCCCTATATGGTAACAAAAGCTTCCTTTAAAATAACCACTATAACATTAACTTTGACCCCTATATGGTAACAAAAGCTTCCTTTAAAATAACCACTATAACATTAACTTTGGCAAACTGTTACAGCCAAAACCTTAGATAAAAATATAAACATCAACACAAACCAAATACACAACTAGAATGCTGATTTTAAACAATGGTATGTGCAACCACCATAAGATCAAACCTACGAAACCTTTCGAAAAATACACATCATTCCAAAACCTTTATTACCAAATCGTATACATACCATTCTGCTTGAAACATAAAATATGAAACATTGGCATATAAATCATTAATTTTTCAAAGTTGAATTGTGCAAAGTCAAACCCAGTATAAAAATGTTAAACTTTTCAATAAAAAATGAGCATTGATCTTTGAACTTTGACCCCTAAATGGTAATAAAACCTTCCTTTAAAATAACCACTACAACATTAACTTTGGCAAACTGTTACGGCCAAAACCTTAGATAAAAATATAAACATCAACACAAACCAAATACACAAGAGCGCTGATTTTAAACAATGGTATGTGCAATCACCATAAGATCAAACCTACAAAACCTTTCGAAAAATACACATCATTCCAAAACCTTTATTACCAAATCGTATACATACCATTCTGCTTGAAACATAAAATATGAAACATTGGCATATAAATCATTAATTTTTCAAAGTTGAATTGTGCAAAGTCAAACCCAGTATAAAAATGTTAAACTTTTCAATAAAAAATGAGCATTGATCTTTGAACTTTGACCCCTAAATGGTAATAAAACCTTCCTTTAAAATAACCACTATAACATTAACTTTGGCAAACTGTTACGGCCAAAACCTTAGATAAAATTATAAACATCAACACAAACCAAATACACAAGAGCGCTGATTTTAAACAATGGTATGTGCAATCACCATAAGATCAAACCTACAAAACCTTTCGAAAAATACACATCATTCCAAAACCTTTATTACCAAATCGTATACATACCATTCTGCTTGAAACATAAAATATGAAACATTGGCATATAAGTCATTAATTTTTCAAGATATCCTATTGACAACCCCTCCTATGGTTGAATTGTGCAAAGTCATACATGTACATTGAAAACTACAGATACATATGCCTCCGCCTTCTGTGAAAACACTGTACCCGCACAAATATGTTGTCAAGAGCCTTGCCATTCCTAGCAATTACACCAATACTGAAATAGCCCCCAAATGTGTCATTATTTTTTTGGTGTAAATTGACTTCTGTGACCTTTGACTTTGAATCTTGGATCAAACACCAGTAATTTATCATTCCATGATACTTAGATTAAAGTCCATTTCTGAGGTAATACTTAGACCCAGTATAAAAATGTAAAACTTTTCATCAAAAAATGAGCATTGATCTTTTAACTTTGACCCCTAAATGGTAGTAAAACCTTCCTTTAAAATAACCACTATAACATTAACTTTGGCAAACTGTTACAGCCAAAACCTGCTACACAAACCAAATACACAACTAGAGCGCTGATCTTAAACAATGGTATGTTCAATCACCATAAGATGAAACCTACAAAGGCTTTGAAAAATACATATCATTCCAAAGCCTTTATTACCATATCGTACATACGATTCTGCTTCTTTCTCAGGTCACACGTAAAATTATAGTCCCCACTTCGTCTCCGAGCACAGAAGAACTTTCAGATCACAAAGGTAAAATAATTGTAACCATAACCCTAAAAAGGAGTCTGATATGAATATACCCTGTTTAATCAACAATGACCATGCAGTCTGATAAAAAAGTCAATCATATTCAAACATCATAAAACAAATATTACCCAGTAATAGGTTTTGTAAAACAATAAAAAGAATATTTCATTTAAGATTATGTGACTCTCTTCCACATTCAACCTAGCATTTTGTAATTCTGCACAACATTCTTGAGTATAGCTCCTTTCCTTGAAAAGTATTTAAAGAGCATCCATAACCCATAGACCACTTTCTAGAATGTGATTAAACTCTTGTCTAAACTCTATATAGTCATCATAGGTGGATGACAATTCTATCACGTTACCACAAGTGTGGCCAATGGGCCTCCTCTGGAGACCATCCAAGGAACAGAATGTAACCCTGATATCTGAGTTACAGAGAATATCTAATCCTGTACAGTACCTAAGGAATCTTCTCAGCATGCCTTGGTTTAATGACCGCAAGTACTTCTTCAGGTACGTTGATACCGCCCGCTCATTGGGTGAGAGATCCCTTGAGAACTCCAACTTGTCAATCACTTTTTTCGATGTCGGATGCAGTGAAGCATATATTTCACTTAAGCTTTCCTGGGTCAGCTCATTCTGAAGGTTTTGAAGGACTGGTCTCATGCAGTCAGCAATGTACATTGGCTTTTGGATGATTTCCTTATGGCCCAACTCTGAAAGGAGACAGCTGAAGTTTTCGTTTGTTGGTACCTTTCGACAATCATAGCCACTCAGGATATCAATGAGCTCTTCAATGTCTTCGGGAAAATTACTAAGTGCTGATTTCACGACTTCCTTTTCTGATTCTGGGAGCAAACTTAGGAAGGCCTCCACCATGTCACCATTACAGAACGTGGATCCCCAGATTGCATTAACCATAAAGTCTTGTGTCAACCTGATGGGAAAGTACTTGTGGTCCCACCAGCCTTTTGTGATGATGCGTCCTAGTGTCTGCCATTCTTTCTCCCCATAATCATGTCTCAAGACAGGTATCCTTGAAGAGTCTCCACTTGTCATCTGTTCATACACCTCATCCCAAAATTGGGTTATGGCATCCTTATATACTCCGTTACCCTGGCCCTTCTCTAGATTCCCATCATGGAGAATCATATGGACAGCAATATTAGCCTTCAGTATGCTTTCGTCCGAAAAAGCATTCATCATATCTGTTATTAAATAACTTCTTCGAATGAGGAGAACTTCAAATTGTGTTTGGTTAGTTGGAAAGTCATTTGTCTGTCCTTCAACCAGCTCTACATATACAGTTGGAAAGTCATTCATCTGATCTTCAGCCATAGGAATCTGCTGGTCTGCTTGTTGTTCATGCTGATGTTCTTCATGCACAAAGGTTGATGGCTCATCAGTAATGACTTCAGCCAATATCTGTTCAGCTGGCAATGAGTTAACTGGGTCCCTAATCGTGACATCGAGCTGTTCCTGCGTTGGAGTAGAGTGCGATGGCCCAAATGAAATAGTTGGTGAGTCTGCAAGTTCCTTCACTCCCGAAAATAAGTTGCTGGACTTGGTACTGTCATCTTCCAGACAACATACAGATGAAGATGAAGAGTGGGTGCTTGTAGAATGTTCACCAGAATTTAGCAAAATTTCAGGCAAATCAGCTTCACTACTACTTGTATCATATTCATGATCCCTCACATGAACCGTCCTCCTCTTCTTGACCTTTGACTTGCCCTTTGACTTGCCCTTAGATTTGTCATGCTCCTGTACTTTGGACACTGTGCGCAGGTAAAACCTAAGGGTTGGCATTTTTGATCTGCTGTAGAGTTGTCCAACATCTCCTTCAAGAGGCTGCTGTCGAAAGTCCACTAAGGAGCATTCAAAGTTTTCTTTTTCCCCTTTAGCTGAAATGCCATCCGGGAAGAAGAGCTCTTCTACAATTTGTAGCAGTTCAGCAGGCTTGCATAGCTTAGACACAGACAGAGATCTGATGCCTCCTCCGTTCGTCTTACGTACCTGCTTGTATCTGCCTAACATATGATCAAAGTCCATCCATCCGACATCTATTCTTCTGTCCAATCTTTCAGCATTTTTGTTCCCTAGCATTTTATGAGTTCTCCCATAGGAACAACTTGCAGAATCTTCATACCCAATACTATTTTCACCATCCTCCCTATCTCTTTTCATCCCCAATTTCTGTCTAAGTTTACAGAGAAGCGAGTCTTTTTTGGAAGACTTTGATGAGCTGGTAGACACTTTCTGAGTGCTTTCTTCTGAAAATTTGCGCAGTGCTAGTCTATCCCCCAATAGTGGCACAAACTTCTTGAGCTCATCCTCATCCATCAATAGCAGAATGGAAGCAACAATCTGTAAATTACAAGAAGGTGAGAGAATACATATGAAAAAGAGCTAATTTTTTTCAGCAAAAAAGAGCAAAAGGCTAATTGAGGAAAGGCCAAAACAAAGAAGCATTCCATGTTAACCATGTGCAAAATGAACGTCACTGACAAAGGTGGGCAAGATTTGTCCTGTGCTGTCTTTTATATTTACTTGATTGCTGCATGTGTTATACCGGTTAATAACTACACACTGTCTCAAGAAATGCATTCAAACTATGTATTCAAAGAAACATATTATAAAATTTAAACATCAAAAAAGCTTTACCTTTATGCTTTACAATTTCCTTAGCTATACCAGGGCTTGATATTAGCAGGCGCCCGGAACACATGGGCGCCTAAAATTCAGGTCTGGGAGCCCAAAAGTGAACAATTTCAATACAGAGCCCAATACAAGGGGAGCCTGGGATTTAGATCTGGACCCTTAACCAAAAGAGTTAGTGTGGAGCCCTGGCTATACAAATGCAAATGTTTCATGTTTATTTCATGGATAAGATATATCATACCACTCTGATAATAACTGCCCCCAATACAAGCCTTAGGACACTATTCCCGGGGGGGGGGGGGGGGGGGCACTTCCATTACAAGACGGACACCATGCTCGTACAGAAAAGAACATTAAAAAGGGGTTGTTTTTCACAGACAATGTATGCGCATACAATGAAAAGGGTATCAAAATTGACAAAATCAGGGAAAAGGGTATACTTTTACAACAGCTAATTTACTTGTTTAGAGTGGGAAAACCTGACAAAATACTTGTTTGGGTATTCTGAGATGAAGTCTAATTACTTGTTTAGGGTCCATTTTGAAAGTTCATTTACAAGCATGGTGTCCAACTTGTAATGACAGAGCCCCCCCCCTGTAACAGTCGGCACTCCATAGTTTTGGGGCGCTAGCGCTTCATAAAAACAAACCAAGCATGCACATAAATGTTCGATGATTTACGAACAATGCTCGCCAAGGAAGCCATCAAACCTTGAGCTTTTCATCAGTTTAACGATATGGGAACAGTATAAGGCTGTAACTGTAACAAGATGTGCATCAAGTTGAAAGTAAATCGGTCTGTCTTTGATGTCAGCACTCAGCAGGCACAGTGGTAAGCTTACATATAAGTGCCTCACTGTAATATGTTTATTCCATTATGATGTGTGGTTCATATTTTGAGCTGTGTTAAATTAATCTTATTATAAACCACAAACTTGTTATTCTCGGTGTGTCATCATCATTCTGGTGAAGTCACTTAACAGTATTATTATTTATACAATGTGCATGAAAGTTATTCCAAAGAAACAATACCTCAAGTACAGATACATAAATGGAAGTTTAGACGTTGTTCACGTTAAATGTCAATTTATTATACATGTATTTTGTACATCAAGAAGTTATTTTATTATACATGTATTTCGTACATCAAGTAGTTAATTGAACGATCATTGAAGTAATCGTTGAACACTGAAACGTTTATTTCTAAAAGATTGATACCAAATGTAAATACCGTTATACTTATTATATGTATGTTTTGACTTTGTCATTTTCAGTTCTTACGGCTTTTGACAAGAATAAACGTCTACAAGAAGCATAGACTATACAAGCCAGTACTAGAGAACGTGTGCGTCGTTTTTTGTTCTTCATCTAAGTAAATACATCGGGGCAGGCACACCCCCCCCCCCCCCCCCCGACTATTTCAAAAATTGATCTCACCTTTTCTTTTCTCATCTGTTCTATAACACTTCTGTCCATGCCTCTTTCCTCCATAAATGCATACAAATCCATCTTGATAAACCTACAATAAACAAAAAAAAGTGTTAATTAGACATTAATCTAATAGTCATGGAGGTGCTTGTAAAAATTAGATGATTATACATGTAGGCCTATGTTGCCAAGTTATTCTATCAAATTACATAGAAATGTGTATTTCCAAATCAAGGTAATATATATATATATATATATATGCGAAAGAATGAGATAAGGGAACTGACGTAGTGCTTAATTCCTTTCTTTATTTTATACAAGCTTTCGGCCCCTGGCCTTCATCAAGTCTGTACAATCAAGAAATGACAAAAATAGACACCAAATGGAAAATGATAAATAAACACAAACTAAGGTGAACAAGTGTTGTGTGGATGACAGCTGTAATGTCAAAAGAAACTAAGTACAGATATAGATAAACACAATAATAAACACAAACTAAGGTGAACAAGTGTTGTATGGATGACAGCTGTTATGTCAAGAGAAACTAAGTACAGATATGTCTATATATCTATCTACATTGCTTGAGTGTACTTTGAGGACAAATAACATTTTTTTTATAGCTAGAAGATGGAGTTTTCAACTGGCTTGCTTCGCCCGCTCGCAAAATTTAAAAACGAAATATGGTTCATACTCTAAGTAAAGGTTCAAATCGCCTAAAGTTTTCATTCAAGTAATGAGGATGTACCTCTGTGATATTGTTTGAAAACATTTTTTTGTGGTTAACTGGCAGCAAAAAAAAAAACAGGTCCTACCCCCCCCCCCCCCCCCCCCCCCCCCCCCCCCCCCCCCGCTTATTTAGTCTATCCTTCACGTTGGAACCTCCAAACCCTTTCCCCGCTCGGTCCTTTACTCCGCGGCCGAGGATATTCGGCATCACTCAACCCCCCAAAATGAAATTTTGCCTAAATGGTTAGGCCTATTAAACAAAGTGATAAGTTGCCTAAGTGGATATTAGCCAAAGTGGGTATAGCCCAAATGTGAATTAGACATAAAGGTAATGAGAAAAAAATGAATAATAGACAAAATGATGATTAGACGAATCAAATATTAGACAAGCTGGTGACTAGACAAACTGGCAAACAGACTAAGTGGTGTTAGACCAAGTGTATTAGACAAAATGGGCTTAGCGTAATTGACAATTAGACGAAATGGTAAATAGGCTAAGTGGCAATTAGACCAAAGGGTTTTTAGACGAACTGGTTGTAGAAAAAATGGGATTGGACCATTTGAGATGAGACAGAACGGGCATCAGACAAACTGGGTGTAGAACAAGTGGCAATTAACCAGTGAAAGATACATGTCACGTGAGTCATACCATGTCATGATGGCAAAGAAATAGGGCAATTTACATAGACATAATATACGTACACCAGGAGATTAGGGCCTATACCATGCCCACCGAAAATGACAGGTACAAAATTTCAGGACATAGGGCAAAATGTTCTGATAGCCGACAAACAATAGTATGTGAATTAGACAAAATGGACATGAGACTAAATGGGGATTAGACAAAACGGGCATTGGAACAAATGGACATTAGACCAAATGATCATTAGATTCATTGGCATTAGATTGAATGGACAGACCAATTAGACGTTAGACTGAATGGTCATTAGACCAAATGGAAATCAGACCACATTAGACCAAATGGTCTTAGAGTTTAGACCAAATGGCCATTAGACCAAATGTACTTTAGACTAAATGGAACGTAGACTAACTGGTCAGTAGACTAATTGATAAGTAGCCTAACTGGTTATTACTTTAGACAAAATGAAACTTTGCCTAAATGGTTATTAGACAAAGTGATAAATTGCCTTTTTTGGATATTAGCCAAAGTTGGTAGGCCTAGGCCTATAGCCCAAATGTGAATTAGACATAAAGGTAATTAGACAAAATGATGATTAGACGAATCAAATATTAGACAAGCTGGTGACTAGACAAACTGGCAAACAGACTAAATGGTGTTAGACCAAGTGTATTAGACAAAATGGGCTTAGCGTAATTGACAATTAGACAAAATGGTAAATAGGCTAAGTGGCAATTATACCAAAGGGTTATTAGACAAACTGGTTGTACACAAAATGGGATTAGACCATGTGGGATGAGACCAAACGGGCATTAGACAAACTGGGTGTAGACCAATCGGCAATTTACCTGTGATACATATACAAACTATTACTAAGTTTGAAGACCATAATGTCAAACCCCATGCGTAATATAATAGCTGCTCCATTCATTAACCCTTAATACTAGTCCTAGCACGTTTTAGCCGACCCGGTTCTTAAAGACCAGACTTAAGCACCACATGCTTTGGCCTTGAAATATTGTGCCTAAGCCCCCCATATTGACGATGGAAGCTAGATTTTTAAATGTTGACATTGTTTTGGAATTTCACTACTGAACTTAGATCATATAGATGTGGTCACCGTCAGTGACTTTTTCTCTGTGTGTAATGCAGGCGCGCCGGAAGCAATTCTGGATTGGGGGGGGGGGGGGGCAAACATCCCAGGGGGCTCCTTTTTTGAAGGGGAGGGGGCTCAGTGGCATACACAGGGGGGCGATACGACGCGTAAAAAATTTCAAAGAAACTCGAAAGCGAGGGAGCGAAGCGAATGAGCTGGTTACGAGCACAGGTATAAATTACACATAATTATAATCTTTTATTTTGTGAGCAAGCAAAGGGAGCGAGCGAAAATAAAACATTTTTCGAAGTTATATACATTTTCTTTCCAACTCTTCTCCTCTTTCTTCCTCTTCCCTTTTTTTTGGGGGAAGGGGCTTTTTGGGGGGGGGGGGGTGAAAATGCATTTTGCCCCCCACTCCCCCCCCCCCCCCTCCTCCGGTTCCGGCGCCTATGATGTGATGTGTTGATTTGCATATGTGTTTTGATACTTAAGTGCCCTCGCGTGTGAAAATGTGAAATTATTATTTGCGGTCGAATGACGTGCACTTTATCCAGTTTGATGGAAATATCGCTAAAAAATCAGAGTTATTTTGTTGTTTTTGTTGCTGTTCCTATTTTCTCAAGTCAAGAGGAGCAACAAAACTGAGTGATCCATTTGCTATTGTTGTTGTTGCTTTTTTTTTTTTTTTTTTTTTTAAGAGAGTAGATCTAGACCTAATAAAACTCGTTTGGTAAGGTTTTAGGGATTTTGTTTTGCAGTTGAAGAATAAATGAAGTAATATGCAGTTCCCAGACCCAGTGCGATCTGATAATTAAAATTTGCACGAAATAGCATTAGCAGCAGAGACCATCCAGAGTCATGAGACCCTCTAGCATAATAGGGCCCTATTCCACAAGGGGTGTCTTGCAATCGGACTAAGTTAGGTCTCCATACAGTCAGTACACACACAAAAAAAATCAATATAGATCTAGAGCTAGACCCTGGCCTAGACTATATTTCATTCGGCGATAGTCTACAGTGTAGATCTAAAAGTAATAGACCTAGACTCTAACTATTAGAGCTACAGACTAGACCCTATATCTGCTCCACTGAGACTAGATTCTACATCTGGCTTCGCCGTATTCTTCTCGAAGAGAGCTAAAAAATAAAATGTTCAAAGACTCATCCAACCAGACGGATTTTTTTCTGATTAGGTCCAGATCTAATGAAGTTAGACCCCAGCCTAGGTCTAGTCTAGTCTATTTAGATCTAGAGTCTACATCTTAGTTGCTGTTACTAGTGTCACTGATAGTGTTAGACCCCAGTCCCCTATCTTATCTAATTCAGTAGACATAGTCTAGACCTAGATCTAGTCTAGATTCTAGAGCTACAGTCCTAGATCTACTCCTAGTTAGTCCTAACGTTAGTCCCCTAAAAGGCTAAAGTTTGGGGGACTAACTTTAAGTTTAGGGAACTAACGTTAGGACTAACGTTAGATCATCTAGGTCTAGAATCTAGACTAGATCTAGACCTCTCTAGGTCTATTTCTACGCCTGAATTAGATAAGAATTAAGATAGGTCTAGGGTCTAGATCTAACGTTAACTGTTAGGGGACCGGGGTCTAACACTAACAGTAGGCCCTAACTTGTTAGATCGAACTGTTTTGAAAAAATACATTTTAAAGAGGGAACAGACCCTAATTCCGTTATAACAGACCCTAATTCCGTTTGTATTATTCCAATGTCAACTAGATCTAGCCTAGGTCTAGATCTACATGCAGTTGAATTTGATTGAAATGTAAACTAACTGTTAGTGTTAGACTAACTCACACTCACAGTAGATCTAAGTTAGATAGATAGGCTACTAGCCTACTAGACTAGTAGGGGTCTACTAGATTTCTAGTAGAAGTCTAGATCTAGATCTAGCCTGGCTAGAAAAGTCCTAGATTCTAGACAGAAAATCATGTCTCTATTTCGTCGCTAGCCTCTTAATAGCCTTTTATTTGGGTAGGCCTAGGGCCGACCCTACCCAAATAAGAGGCTAACAACGAAATTAAAGACACGAGTTTTCGGTCTAGAAAAGTCCTCACTTGGTCTTGGCATGGCCTTGGATTTATCATTTGATTGATGAATTGCAAACCGTAGCGTAGGCCTAGACTCTAGGCCTACGTTAATGGTAATGCTAATGTTAAAGTTACTCTTGGCCTACTTTAAATTACATAGACTAGGTCTAGGTCTAGGTCTAGTCTAGGCCTACTAGACCTATAGATCTAGATCTGTAGGTTAGGTCTAACATAATAGGTCTAAGTAGAGGTCTAGGCCTATCCCTATATAGATCTAGGTACCGGTAACTTTTACACCAACCAGTTCCACACAGTCACAGACAGTGTCACAGACCAGTAGATTTCTAGACCTCTAGACTAGACTAGTAGATCTAGACTAGATCTAGACCTAGTCTAGATCTAGTCTAGACCTAGTCTAGATACTAGATCTAGTCTAGATCTAGACCTAACTTAAACAGCCTGCTCTTTCAAGACAAGTTTTATCAAAACCAATAAGCAGATTGCTTCTATCCAACAAGTTTAGCAGTGAATGTGAAATATTATTGTTATCATTCAATCATTGATTGATTGATTGATTGGGGGGGGGGGGAGTAATTTCACACAATGAAAAGCAGGCAGATCTACGATATGACAGACTACGAATTTTCCGATGATGTCCTAGAGTCTACCCGAAACTCGGGGCAAGCTGTCAAGTCCAAATTCTCACGAGACATGAGCCATGCCACGGCATTGACGGGCACGGCAAATCAAGCCGAAAAATAATGACGATGGAAAATGTATTGAATTTGAAAGTTTGCCTAATTAACTTCTCAAAACCTTAGAAATACTAGTAGGTTTGGATCACTCAAAATATTAGGATTTCTTTTGAAATAAAAATGAATTCAAGAAATTCAAGCATAAATTACTCACCGACAAACTCCTCCCTCTCGCCAGCTAAAATCATTCTGTGCGGGTGACGTCATCACAGCCACTAAAACGCGCAGCGCAGGCCAGGGGAAGTGACAAAAGTAGGATCCGTAATCTGTTTAAACAGATTAGTTGAAGTAATGTAATCTGTTTAAACAGATTAGAAGAAATATCGTAATCTGTTATAACAGATTAGTGGAAATACCGTAATCTGTTTAAACAGATTATAATCTGTTTAAACAGATTAGAAGAAATATCGTAATCTGTTATAACAGATTAGTGGAAATACCGTAATCTGTTTAAACAGATTATAATCTGTTTAAACAGATTAGAAGAAATATCGTAATCTGTTATAACAGATTAGTAGAAATACCGTAATCTGTTTAAACAGATTATAATCTGTTTAAACAGATTAGTTGAAGTACTGTAATCTGTTTAAACAGATTAGTAGAAATACCGTAATCTGTTTAAACAGATTAGTAGAAATACCGTAATCTGTTTAAACAGATTATAATCTGTTTAAACAGATTATAATCTGTTTAAACAGATTAGAAGAAATATCGTAATCTGTTTAAACAGATTAGTAGAAATACCGTAATCTGTTTAAACAGATTAGTAGAAATACCGTAATCTGTTTAAACAGATTATAATCTGTTTAAACAGATTAGAAGAAATATCGTAATCTGTTTAAACAGATTAGTAGAAAGTGTGTTTTTTTTTCTTCGTGGCACTAATGGTCTTTCGTAACAACATCCGTTCATTTTATCTATGTTACACTGAAATGTGAAACCACAAGATTGTAAGTGTGAAACAATATGATTATTCGTTTATATTTTTGCAAAAAAAAAATGTAACGCTTATTTTGTAAATCATTATGTTTTCTGACCAATAAAACTTATCAAGATAAAAAAAAAATATATTTCCTTTGTAGATTACTGTAATTTAACCTCCTTTCATTTGGGTGTAGGCCTGTATCTCGATTATTTCCCCGACAGAATCTGACGTTGGCCTAATTGACTGGTTCTTAGGAAACGTAACCTGCAGTCAGAGAAACATCCGGGAATGTGAATGAAACAAATCGGAGGAATAAAGGCCATTTCATTTTCACTTTCTGTTATCTTGGTTTACATCCGTATAATAATACATTTCCCTCAAGAAAGAGCACGATATGAATGGAATGGTCCGTGTGTACCTGTTATAAAGAAAGGAAGCTGAAAGAGAAAATGAACAAGAAGAAGAAGGAGAAGGAGGAGGAGGAGGAGGAGAAGAGAAGAAGAAGAAGAAGAAGAAGAAGAAGAAGAAGAAGAAGAAGAAGAAGAAGAAGAAGAAAAAGAAGAAGACGGAGACGAAGAGCAATTAGAACTAGAAGAATAAGAAATAAAAGGGAAAGAAGAAGAAGTAGAACAAGTGACATAATCTGCTGATAACCAATCAGAACTAAGGATTTCAGTAGCTTATGAAACTTATTTTGTCACTGATGACAAGTTTTGTGAAACTCCCCCCAGATGCCCGATGAGGTGGTCGACTTGGATACACGCATGACAGTTTTTTTTTTCTTCAAGAATACCGAGATCTCACAACTAAGACTTAGTTTTCTCTCGGATCTCTGTAATTATTATACTTTGAGGGGTGTATGGTTCTTGATGCTTCCTTCTAACAAGCTGATATTGGTGAAAGTGGCGAATGATGCTTAATGGCTCTATAAATCTTCGAGCTTAATAAAGTAGGTCCATGATTGTAGTTAATTATTGCTCGCATAGTGAATAAGAATAAGAAACTCATGCAGTTTTTAATCAATCAATTAGGACGTTTGGCTTCCTTGAACTTCTCTCTTGAGATGGCTATACGGGCAAGCACTTTATGAGGAATGCTGGTATATGCCGGATCTTTCCCTCAAAGACATGTGATTATATTGCGACATGATAATATTATTGATGACATCAAATTTCTTAAAATGGTGGAGGGGGGGGGGGGGTGTTCAATGGAAAATAAAAGACTGCTAAATGAAATTAAATGAAAAGAAACTGAACCCCAGCATGATATAAATTTTAGCTGGGGCTGATGGACGACCGATGAACATAATAGGGAACAGCAGGCGCGTACGCAGGGGGAGGGGGGGGGGGGGTTGGGGTTAACCCCCCCCCCCACCTTTAACTTTTTTTTTATGTGTATGTTTTTAGCCGACCTTACCTCCTCCCCCCCAACGAAACGAAGTATCGATCGGCCAAATTTTCAAATTTTAGGACACCCCCCAAAAAAAAATATATATATGCTCTTACCCCCCCCCCCCCCCCCCCCCCACCCACCCGCTTATTCAGCGGCCGACTGAGACGTAGTTAAATTTTTGTAAGGGGGGAGGCGGATCCGTTATTACGTCAATCTGACATAATAGGCAAACAATCAGGGTCATTAGATTTTTGGAGTGCTGACTTACATCCCCAAACAAAAAGCGGGATCCAAACCGCCCTTGATAGGCTGTGCATGCCCAGTGATGCTCCATCTTTCATTTTCTTCAATCGTTAAGGAATTTATTATCGGAACACATTTCGATAACAGTCTCTTCGTGGGAAATCTAAACAAACAAAGTCCCCTGTAATATTATGTTTTCACGGCAAAGATTGCAGTTGTATAGTTCTCGCCCACACGTTTTAGGGAAATCCTTATACAATCGATACTTTTCTTCATTTTTTGCAAGTAATCGTAATTTCTTCAACAAACAAAAACAGTGAATGCATTGCGTAAACTCTGATCAAAGCATGCTGGACTGGTGTAAGATTAAAGGGAAAACATTTAACTGTGTATAGGTCAGACCTATAAGTCGACTTAATGATCACACATCGGACTGCTCATTTTGCATGAGCTTTACGAAATAAACCTACTAGAACTACATTAATGAACTTATTTCGATCACGAAGGTTCACGTAGTCACAGACTTACAGTGATCTGAAAAGTGAAATAACAAAAAATAACAGTGAACAAAAAATGAAGAAAAGTATTGAATTGCATAAGGATTTCCCCCAAAAACGTGTGGGCGAGAACTATACAACTGCGATCATTAAAGGTACTATGTCCCATTTGCAGGCCAAAAATATGAAAAAGTTAAATTCCAACTGCATTTGAAAGGTAATACTAATTTAGAACTTCCCTAAAAAAGGTGGGGCTTGAAAATGTCTTCAAGTGGGAAAATAACGACTATTAGTTGTCAAATCGACTTTAGGGCTATAGAGCCCAAAAGTAATAGTCTTGATTTTCAGACAATTGTACCGAATGGTCATACGTTTTATGCTGCGCAAAGATTTAATCAGTTTAATCTTGGCCATCACAAGAAGTGGGTTATTGATGTAGACAAATGCTCATGTACCCTTTACAACTCTTTTCATGTATGTTATTACCAAAGAAGAAAAAAAGCCAGTCAGTCACTCAATAGTGTCTGACAGTGAAGTCTAGCAAGTAAACGGGTTTCCTTGCTGAATTTGAATATGAGGACACTGCTAACGTTTAAATTTCACAGATAGGACATACATGACATATTCATAATTCCTGCAAAGTTCTACAGAATTTGAGGTTGGCTGCAAAAGGGACATAGTACCTTTAACAGACGAGAATATAATAATTGTCGAAATGTTACAAAAATGATAAAGGATATTTATCTAGCTGCAAAACTGTCGAAATTGTACAAAAATGATAATAGGTCTGTGCTTGTTTTGCATTTTCTATACTTGATAACGGACAGTATAGACAGAACGGGATGTGGCTTTACTGGTGTGGGAAAAAATAGACCAACATCGGTTTCCGAGCGTTTGCAAAACTGGTGCATCTGTTCTAAAAATAGATTTATTTCGTTATCCCGGATTTCCCCGTTTCCCCCTCCATGTTTTGCACAGAGCGCGCAGCGCAGCTCATGATGCATTCGCAACATACGTGTACGCAGACCGCACGTATTATGTGCGTGTGCGCCCGGATATCGATGACCCGAGACCGACAAGAGTTTCGTATTTTGTGGTTATTGAGCACTAATATTCCCCCTTTCTCTTGCGATTTGTGGGTGATTTGGCCATATGCTGCTGACCAGCCTTCAAAAGGTCACTATTGTTGTGAGTATTGACGATGACCAGTACTTGTTGTCATAAAATAAGGTTCAATTGAATGGTAGTGCGATTTTGTCAATTATTGAATTATGCAATGACAATGGCAATGCATGGAATGAATGAATGACAAGTTTATTATCGGCCTCATGCATGCCCCATAATGTACATGCATGATGTAGACTAGATCTATGTCATGATCACGTGATTAATGAGACGTGAGCCTTGGTGTTATTGTTGTCTTTTTGTCCTATAGATTTATTAGGAGTCATTGTTTTTCTTTAAATAGACTATTTTAATACTAGACATCTGGCATTTTATGTTTATTTGGGGAATTTTTTGTCATTAATTAAATTTAGTAATGCCATAGGGGTCGGATGATTTCTGCCCCGATCCTTAGTTTGTTTTTTAAACAGAGCTTCCCGGGAGTGGGCTGTCTGTATTGAAATGCCCCGCGGTCCTGACTCTACAACATTTTATATGGGAAGTATCTGTCATTAGCTCGAGCATAGCCTAGCAGCTGACCTAGACTGAAAATTAAATCATCTTGTTTGGGGATTTGTTCGGCTGAGACTCATCCTGCTTCACAGAATCCCTCTCATATATGTCTCGGAGGAGAGCGTCAAAAGTCAAAAGGTGTTTTAAAAATCCTCCAAGCAGACAGAACTGTTCAAGCCAGACCAGACTTGCCAGTGCTTATGATTTCACATGTTCATATTTGATGACGAGCAGTGCCGATGGATCAGTTTTGAAAGTTGGGGCAAGGGAAATAGAAAACTTTTGAAGAATAAGGGGTACTCCCTGTTGTGGTTCACCCCAAGTAACTCCCATACTATACTCCTAACCACTTGATAAGACCTGGCTTTGTTATTTTCATTAAATTCTATTTATTTTTCTTTACCAGGTATTAAAATTTGTCAGATCTTAATAAGGAGAACAGTATGAATACAAATGAGGCTACATATTATTATTATTATTATTATTATAGATAGAAATATTTAATTGGCAAGTGGTGATTACTTTGAAGATTTTAGATTTTTCCCCATAAATATGATGAGGATGGAAGTTGAGCTGGGTTCTATGGAAAAGGCTTGTTGGTACCAGAAGTTAAGGCATACTTATTGAATTAACCATTCTGTTTATTTGTGTTGCACTTTGCATTTCTTTATGAAACTCAGAGACGCAAGATCTTACCATGTACCGGCTTCACCTAAGGTTCAAAGATGTCTCAAGCTAACCCCGCCTCAATCCAGCCCGACCCTTTGCCTTCAGCGAGTGTCAACCCCAAGGGAAAGGCATCAACCTTAGAGATGGTTACCCAGGATAAACAGTTCCAGAGTCTGCGATCTCGAGATGGTAAGGAGGACTGTCAGTATCAGGGTAAAGTAAACAAAGAAGAAGCAGAGGGGGAAGATATGAGTACCAAGGGCACTTTACTATCTCAAGATGTGAGAGCGGATGAATGGTGCCCTGAAGGAGATAGTGTAGTATCTGTAGAAGATGGCCTTGGACTTGAACACCCTGGAGATGAGGCTTCACGTGTTAGCATAAGTGGCAGTTTGCGATCTGGAAATTTTGAGAGAAACCCAAGAAACGTTGCCAATTTGGAAGAGGTCCAAGAAAATTTGAGAGACACTCATATATGTGAAAACAAAAGCAGAGGACCAGCTGCTGGTGAACCAGTAATTAGGAAAGAAGATGATCATCGAGATGGCCAGACAAAAGAAGGACATTGTAAAAGTGTAAATGTTGGTGTTTCCGAAAGGTCTGGTCAGAGTCCAACTGCAGCAGGTGGACAAAAACCAGCTGTCGCAGTTTCACCCAATGAAAACATAAGAGTAGGAGATGGTGGAGGAGAAAAAGGAGGAGGAAAGGCAGAAGGAGGAGGAGAAAAAGGAGGAGGAAAGGAAGAAGGAGGAGGAGATTCTAAAAAGGAACTGGAAGCATCAATGTTTCCAATGCAATCGAGCGATGATAGTCAACAAATATTCTCTCAAGAAAACTCTAACAATCAATCCTCAGACAATGTCCGCAGTTTGCATCCGTCTCACAGCGATCCCACCATGTCCACACCCCGGGATTCTCCCCCATCTTCCTTGAAAGTCTCCCGCAGTCAATCCCTCCAGAACAGCCACAGGAATGAACACTACGACCTGCTGCTGATATACACAAAGGAAGACGAAAGCACCTGTGCCAACAAATTCAGAGAATACGCTGCCAGTAAAGACTGGGTAGTTACGTCTCTGGCTGAGCTTCCGATCGGTGCCCTGTCCCTCAAAAACTTCCGAAAAGCCATGCAGTGTTGCTCCTACGTCGTCCTCTTGATATCCTCCCATTTCACCTCGGACAACGCCTGCGAACGCCATTACAACACTGCCATCAATTACGGAGATAATCACCCAGAGTTTGCCGATTGTGTTCTGCCGATCATATTCGACAGTGCCGAGCTTCCCCCGGAACTGGATGCCATTCAGCATGTCGAGTGGGGTGGTCAATTCTTTGACAATGTCATGACGAGGTCGGTTGATGTTCAGAAGCGGCTGGACAGGGAGCTACGGGAAGCTGCAGCAGCTAGATCGTCGACACCCACCAGAGCCATGTCTGTAGATGCAGGCATACCTACCACAAGTTCCTATCAGGTATGAAAATGAAGGAATCTTTAATGTAGAAGTGCATAATATAATTGAGAAGTATGGAGACTGATTTAGTCATTATCTATCTATCTATCTATCTATCAGGCTATAGTTCATCCAGACATTGGACAGAGCCCTCCTCATAACATTTCCATTCTCTTCTATCTCTAGCTGTCCTACATGTAGTCCAAGCGGCCGTTCCCATGTATGATGTTACGTCATCTCTCCATCTTCTCTTCTGCCTTCCTCTTCTTCTCTTTCCCATCCTTGGTTGCCATTCTGTCATTATCATCCTCTATCAAATTCATAAAATGATGGATAAACACCACTGAAAGTTTATTTTCTTCTTCATTGATTAGTTTATATTTTCCTGTTATGGTGTTGGAATACATCATCTACGCATTTAATGCCACCTGTCATTTATATGGTACCACAAATACAATTTCGTTTTCAGGATGGGGGACGGGGGAGGGAGAGAAAGAATATTTCATGTTAAATGATTTTGTATATTTTTTAAAGTACAGAGAAAGATCAGTAGGCTACATATATTAAAAAAACAAAAATACTGTGCAATTGTCAGTCATTAGTTTCCAGCAATAAAGTGATATAATATTTTATTTCTTTTTCTATTGCATTCACCAGATGGCCTCGACCCCACCAACCCTTAGCACAGTTCCAGCAAGAATGCCTATGCTTGAGACTGAGTCATATCAAACCGGTGCTGCTGCTCAGCAACCTCCTGTACAGGTAGATATTATGACATCAAATTACCCTGATTTTATTCATATCTTACATACGGGGTACACATTTTAGGAAATAAAAGACTATGTTCAAGGAAAAAACATAATTCTGTGAGGATGTATATATTTGAAGGTAAAACCAAAACTGATCATGACTTGATTTCCTTCCATTGTTTTATTGATAGCATTCAATGTTAAATGGAGTGTAGCTTGGCAAATACTGGTTAACGCCATCTACGTCTTCTTTTGTACAACTGCATGTAAACGAAAGGACTTGATTAACAGTAGTCAGCGACTTAATCTCTCCATGATCAGCACACGCTAGTGTTCACGAAACAACAGAACAAAGTTCTCCTCATGCTTTGGTTTCACATGATTTCTGCGGTCGCGTCCGTAGTCGTAGTATACCCGATTGACCCTGAGTCAGGCCACAAGAAAGACATGTAGTCTCGTCATGCTACACTCCCTTTAACTTATTGTTACATTAACCAGTTTTTCATGAATGGATAGTCTTTACATAATTGTTTGGTGACCAATCACCTCAAGTGTTAACTTGTTGTAAGAAAGATTTTAAAAAATTTGGAGTACATTATGTAACATAAAGAACTGTGCAAGAGTCTTTTGCCATCCTTAAAGAATAATCTGAAGGTATAGGTAATTACCAGACCTTAACAACTCTACCAGGGTGGCGTATTGTCCTTATTACAAGCCAGACAACCCCCTCCCTAGTGTCATTGATTTTTCTTGCGTTACTATTTTTTAATGTAATAAATGCACTATTATTGATGCATATGTATTTGTTTGCCTACCTGAACAGAGGGTGCCAGAACAAGAAGCATGTTTGATGCCCTCTGACAACCAGTCACCAGTCTTGCCCCCCATCCCTGTTGCTGGAACGTCTGATGTGGTTGCCACACAAACATCTCTCCCGGGTGTTGCTGCTACCACTGCAGGAAATCAGGCACAGCATGCTGCAACATGTGGCACCCATCTCATAACAGCCCCCGGGGCTGGGTACCACACTCCTCACATGGTTGATCACAGTGGCATGCCACCACATCAGTCTCTGGCCCCAACAACCTCCCAACCACATGCAGCATACCGGCAACAAGTGAGTGTGCCAGCAATGCAATACCAACCATCGCAGCATCCAGAAGGTGTTGCTGGAATTTCTCAGCTCAGTGGTGGTGCGATAGCACAACACGGCTCTCATATCGTCCAAGCCCAGTCACTCACCAATCCACTCCCTGCAACTTTCCAACCACAATCGATTTACCAGCAACAGTCCAGTGTGGCAGCAATGCAATATCAACCTTTGCAGTATCCAGATGCAGGTGGCTATGGTTCACAGCATCCCATTTCAATGGCTGCACCATCCGGCTTCCCAATCAACCAGCCACAATTTCAACGTACAATCTCTCATCCTGCACAGGTAATTAAAACTGAGTACCGGTATTTTTAGTCACTTTCAGAAGTTCATCATTTGGTTAATGGGAATCCTGACATAATGTAGACAGATCAAGGGGGAGAGGGAGTCGAGCCCCCCAACCCCCCCCCCCCCCCCACCCCTCCCTCCTCCATTTGGCATTACACACTTTTTCTATAGATCACAACTTTTTGGCTTTTTTCGTTCTGAAAAGCTCTAAAAGAGCTTTGCAGAGCTAAATTGTTGTCTGTCCCTTTATATCGCAAATATATGTACTCAACAAATTTGCTTCATTTACCAGAGATAAATCATTGAGATCTGTTTCTCCTTTAAATTAAATAAACTTTACTTTTAACTTCATAGGATTACGAGAACTTGAGTTGTGAACAGATCCTGCAGTCGCTGTCCCCAGAGTTAAACCCTGGACAAGCCGCCAGCCAGATGCTCTCAGTGACTCGATTCATAAAGATCTGCGAGCTCCTGGACCCTTTCGACGTCAGGGGGAACGACTGGAGATTTCTTGCCGAGATCCTGGATCTGAGCACCTCCCACATCAGGTACTTGGAGGAGAACCGCACGGGGGTGACGAGGAAACTTTTGGAAGTGTTCTTCTTGAAGAATGGGACGAAAGGTAAGATAGAAGTGCTGGAGAAGCTTCTGACAATACTGAAGACGATGGAGAGACATGACGCAGCCGAGCACGTAGATAGGGAGATCAAAATTGCCAAATGTAAAGGAAGGTAGTGATGCCTGTATTAGAATGTCATTGTGTGTGTTATAGACTCCAGCTGCAAAATTATACTGGAAAAATTATATAGGTAACAGTGGAATATATGAGAAGGGTAGAAATCTATTCAAACATTATCATTGTTTGTAGTTATGACATGAAAAATAATTATTTTGGTAACTTTAAGAGACAATACAGTTGTTATGTTCATGTACTAAAGGTTCCTTAGAAAGTCGAAAACCTTCTGTCTCTATAACTTGTCAAATTCGCAAGTTGTGTTCTTCATTACTCAAAAAAGTGTTTTGATGGAGTTGCGTCCCTTACTCTCTCATGTATTCCATCGTTTATTGGTATAAGTGATCAATGATTGGTACTCTACCATGTACATTTCATAATAATAGTTGGAATATTTTCTATACGTGTGATTTTTTTTGTCTCCCAAGGAATTCCATATTTTGTGGTCATGTACCTACATCTCAGCTACTGATCACTTAGGTAAAGATGTTTACCAGAAAGAAAAAAAATTATTAGTCACGGTCACATACAGTGATATGTCCTTTCTGAATGAATTGAATAGAAATAAGCCCATGATGCTGTATCGCAAATACCTTGGGATACAACATTGGTCTATTTTCCATTTAAACCTGTAAATAAAGACGGCTCAAGGGAAGACACAACATGTGGTCTTTAAAAGCAGTTGGTCTTTATCAACAGGTTAAGTATTTTATAGGTTTTAGTGAGATGCACTGTTAATGTGTTTAAGTTAGAATTTTTGACTGTTATACTTTCTCTGGAAGGTTCAAGTGACCAAACTTGATTGATATAAGAATTTTGTCAAGCTTTTTCCCTCTGCAAGTAATATAAACTTAACCTTGTGATTTTATTTACTGAAAGAACTAGTAAACACGGTTTCAAAGAGTAACCAAGTTTGGCAATGCATGAATAATCATTGCTTGAAATACCTTCTATCATTAGATGCTTTACATATTTTCATCATTCTCATCATTAAATGTACCGCAGCTGTGGATAAATTGATCTAGGCAGATTCACAAATGTAATTGCAGTCAGAAATCTGCCTAGGTCTATTAAAATGGCAATTGCAGTCAGAAATGCACCATGTAAGAAGGTAATGGTTTATTTGTTAGTCGTAGGAAATGGTCATTGCTATAGAGCCTATAATCTGGGGGGTGTTTCACAAAGAATGAGATTGACTTTACGTTGAACTTAACTATGGCAGGCCGTTCATGCCACTGTTTGCTCTCACCCATTAACTGGCATTGGTCTCTCAAGGGACGTACAAATCTACCAAATTTACATTTTTTGATAATTCATTATTGAAGGAAAAAATATTATCTAAAGATCATAATGGTGAGAGCAAACGGTGGCATGAACGGCCTGCCATATTTAAGCCCAACTTAAAGTAGATATTCATTGATTTTAAAAACTAACTTTATTTTCATTATTGCAAAGTTGAAACTTTGATTCGACAAGGTTATCAAAATTCAATGCTTGAAAGCATTCGAAGTAATGATTATCATAAATTACAAAACGCTTAAATACAGCCCCGGTATAGCACCTGAAGAGCTCTCCGAACGCTGCTAATATGTGTGAGATCACAGTATGGACATGATTTGCACAAGCAGACGATGTCCCATGACATCTCACACATTTTCAGTGCCTGTGTTTTCATCTTCTCTTGAGTTCTTTCTCTTACTTCACTACCGTCAGGCTAAATGTATAATCTATTGCCTCACTCTAAACCCCGCACATGTTTTTATTTCGATGACAAATGCAGCGATACAAAAATAAAGGAATCTATCGCTTGTAAACAAAATAAGACGCCATTGTATATTCAGCTACACACACCCCGGTATGTTCGGCGTTTCAAGAGGGAACAAATGCCGTCCTTAATATCATTCCGGGGGTTTTCAATTTGAAAGTCTGGTTTCTTTGATTGTTATTTAACCCCTATCCTGTGTATTTACAAGCAAAAGATTTTAGTTATCAGAATCGGATCATATCCCCTTTTGAGTGGTTTGACATGCCATTACATGTATATACACTGAAATCATTATAATTTGACAAATAATAGCTTTGCACTTACCGGTATGTTCGTTCTTTATGGGATGTCGTCTGCTTGGGCAGTATTGGTCCATATAGTGACGTCATTAAACATCGTTATATTTCCGGTGAATCTCTCGTATATATCCCAGCTGCTACGGAGGTGGTTGTATTTGTATTTTTATAAATCACCCGATATGTAGTTTACCTAAAACTTGTACGATGGCCATCTGTTAGCTTACCAGTTTCTA
Organism: Strongylocentrotus droebachiensis; assembly: GCA_035222895.1. Taxonomy (NCBI): domain Eukaryota; kingdom Metazoa; phylum Echinodermata; class Echinoidea; order Camarodonta; family Strongylocentrotidae; genus Strongylocentrotus; species Strongylocentrotus droebachiensis. The sequence continues at coordinate 22,763 of JAVYIG010001506.1, read as the reverse complement.
GTGATACATTAGTTGACATATTTGTGATTTTCTTTGAATTTCACCTTTAAAGTTGATCTTAGTCTTTGTGAAACACCCCCCTGAAGTTAGAAGACAATCCTAAGTTCATGATTGATTGAAAAGAGCAAGTGTCGTCAAAGAGGGAACTCCATCTTGTTTTCAGCCATCACATGATGATGATGATCACATGATGTAGGAAAATTAATTGTGCTTTTCCTTGTTGATATACATACATTTTATTTTGTGTCAACAACAACTGGTACAAGATGTAATATTTATAAAAGTACTTGAGTACACATGTATATATATTGAATCAGTTAGAATCATGAATAGACATTTTTGATAGTTTTTCAGTCTCATCAGCACCTTTGATTAGGCAACTTAACTTGATATTGGCGCTTTATAAATTCTTGGATTGGATTGGATCATTCACTTGATTTGCATTCGAGAGAATGAGGGTTCAATTCTTGGGGTTTTATTATCTGTAGACCCCAGTGTCTTAAATGGGTATCGATCTGGTAGAATTTTTTCTTTGAAATCCCCAGTGGGCTTACATGTATGTCTTCTTCAAACAGTATGTTGTTAATTACGTTGAAAAGCTGACATAATGTAATTAAGATTGTAAAAAACCTTTCAACATTTGAAAGGCAAGTGGTTGTGGGGAAAATATCTCCTAAGCATATTCAGTTATTTTAGTGTAATAAGGTACAGAAATGTGGCATTTTATTTTGCCACGATGAATATTCAAAGGCAGGTTATGGCATCGTACTATAATCAAGGCTTAACCCAGTGTGAAATGGTTCTTAAAGCACCTTGAAATAGCTTAGAGACAATTTTATGTTCTGAACAGGGTTTAGTAGGAAAGACAGAAGTAAAGAATACATAACTTTCCTTTCCTCTGTAATCTGTCCATTTTCAATGCAGTACTATTTATATGAAATCATTACCCTTTGACCTTTGTGGCAGTTTATCTTTTAATGCTGGCTGTATGATCCTGAAATAAGAAACCACATTTTTTTTATGCCGTTTGTAGATTGTAGCTTCTAATTTTACATTTCCCAGTTGTTTCCTTGTGTGAGAACATTTTCAAAATATGTTTATTAATAACTTATTATGATTTATTCAATTTCCAGGCAAAGTTGAACAGAAACGAAAACGTACAGAAACAAAGGAAGTAAGAATACCACAGAGGATAGCCACAGGGAATTCAATTCCTGTTAAGTAGATTGAAGTTTGAAGTTTATTTGTTCCACATTTACATTTAAAAAAAACTATTTCAATTTTTTCATTTTTTGGACAAGCGTATAAGTGTAGATTAAACACAATTTTTTTTTTAAAGATTTGAAATCTGGTATAATATACGGAAAATAGGTACAAAATTTCAAAATATATAGATATGACAGGCAAGGTAAAATAATGTAAAACGTGGGGAGCCTACCGATAAATAAAAAGGTTCCCCTCCCTAGTCCGTGAATTACAAACAAACATTTGAAGGAAAAATTATAAAATTAATGAGAAAATGTTTAATGAGAACATTTTAAAAGTTATGACACAAATATGGAATATACAAGAGTCTTTTAATCCACTGCTTCCTGGAACCGGATGGTTTATGTAATTCAGCAGCCAACAGGTTAAATTTTATGTGATTTAGGAAATAGGCAAATCCTAGGTATCTGGTCATTACGAAATATCATGGAGTTTTGAACGTAGTATAGATTCTTTGAAAAGAATCTTGCCAAATATTGACTGTTGAGTAGAGGGGCACGGTTAAAACTATTGCCTAGGACGAACTGTACTGTGCCCCGAGATGAATTCGAGGGGCATATTGCAGTCTCAAGATTACTAAGGAGCTTAAGTTTTAACTGACCCCCCCCCAAAAAAAAAACTAAAAATAAGCAGTCAATATTTGTTTTATAAACCGCCTCCCCTTGTCTATTCTCGAAAAGAGATATGTTGTCAAAGTATGCCTGTCAAACAAAAATGTATTTATTTGTAGAGTCTGGGGAAATTTACCTCTTTCAGACTACAGGTAAGAGCATCGCATGTGACTCAATGCGTGTATCCATTATGAACCTCACATGAAACCATTGCATCATTGTACTGTACGAGCAAGTAGAGTCTATATTTTTTTTGCTATACTGCCCAGCAGTCAGTACCGGGTTTCATGCATGCAAATTTGACCAATCAGAGGCCTAGAATCCTGATATGTGGTATATACAAATGACCAGCCACTAAAATCGGATATGTCATTAGTAATTATTGGAGAAACAGCTTGGACATGCCCAAATGTTAAGTGGACTGTATTTCATTATTTGAATAGCATAGATTGTGTGCCAAGCTAAAGCACATGTTTGTACTTGAAATTCAGATCACACCGAAACTTCTTAAGGACTAGCGTTATCCTAAACGAAGAGCTCTGGTGTTGAGCCTAAGTAGTGTCAGGTTCCATGCTTAGCACTTAAGATTTCCATATTATGATCGTTGGTTGTTGTTGTATGTTTTCTGGTAACCATGAGGTACATATATGCAGATGCATCATTTTTTATCACATGTTATTTCGTTAATAAAATAATTATGATGCCATTTTATGTACTTACACTTGGTACTTCTTTTTCATAGATAATATTGATTAAGAAATTTCACTATTGAAGAGTTATTTTTCTTCAAATGCCTTTTTGTCAGCTGGTGACCTTGATTTTAGGGTTGCAAATGTATTTTGGAGGGTAAAGGAGATTGCTTGGGAAGTCCTTATATCTCTAAGACTGAAATGTAAAGCTTATGTGTAAATGTACTTGCTGCTTCTTTTTATGGCTTGATAACTTTTTGTATATCATTTATTGTGAACTAGATACAGAAACAAAGAAGTCTTTTAAACACTGACATCATTAGATACTTTGTCTAAATTATGTCACTGAGTCAGTGGCGTTGACTCAGCAGTTGATATATTGATTTTGAGTTTCTATTCAGAAGGCATTTCAAGGAATAACAATTCAGCGGGTCGGCGTAGTAGTGAGATCATGCAATGATGGCATTCCCATGACTGCTTTATCGCTATTAATGTGTTTGCAAAGAAACTGTGAGTCTTAAAGGAGAAAGATCATCATTTTTTTTTTGCTCTATATGTTTGGAGTTCCAAATCGGTATACTACATTCAAATATCAGTTTTAACTATTAGATCTGTAACTAGATTGGCAAATTTATTTAGATTTAGAGATGTGTATGCAGTTTAGATCATGTAGGTAGATGCGATCTGTGAGTAGGCTAGTTGATGTAATGTCTTGTGCCTGAAAGTTCACTTGAGCTCTTCTGTGGCGGCTTTGATATTTAATCCTTTATCACCTTAAAATCCTCCATCTTCAATCATTTAAATCTCTTTAGATTTTTGGATTATATGATATATATCCTTATGATAATAATAACAATAGCAATATGTATATAGCTCTTAATATTAATACGTCTAACATTCTAAGTACTGTACTATTATTACCCCGACATTAGCCAAGCTACCCTGACAAAGCCCTCTGGCATTCAAGGAATTTCTTCCTACCGGGTACCCATTTACTGCACCTGGGTGGAGAGTGGCAAATGTAGATTAATATCTTGCCATTGTACATTTGAGCCTCAGTTAAGATGAAACTGTATCCACTAGACCACTTCACCTCCACAATATCATAGCTGACAATATACAATTCATTCATGGGGAGTGAGTGGTCCCATTAAAAAAAAAATTACTGCAGTATTTTTCCAATTTATTTTTCTTTCAATTGGCAAGATATGTGTATAGTAGAAATGAAATATGTATAATTGCTCTTAAAAGGCTCTCAAATATCAGAATCATATCATTTATTGAAAGTATTTATCATGGGGACCAATCTGTGTATGTTGCATGTGCTCATATCTGTTACTACTGTTGCTACTCATTGTTGGCGATTTTCATCAAGAACTATTGATACTGATTTAATAATTGGATATTTTAAAAGATTCACTTTTAAAGACACTTGATGCAAAGCTACAGCTAGCACCCGCCAAACTGAACTTTCAAAATGGTAAATTTCAAGAATATAGAATTCATGAAGTAATATTTGTGAAAACGTTTGTATATATATGTTTATTATTATATTTATAATCAAATTTGCATCTTTAATGAAAAGTCAAGGCCAAAAAATGTGTGGACCAGTGTGCATTGCAGGCATTCTGTTGGCTTACGCTTCCCATAACCATTGATAATTCACGATGATGTTGCCTGCATAATACCTCAGTCACACCTCCACACCTATCCTAAACTGACTGATCCTTGGCCATTCGAGGTAATGTCAGTTTCTGTTTGGTATATTGTCGGTCTGGTGTCGGTCTCGCTGGTGTGACTGAGGTGTGAGGTGTTGTAGAATGGGAGGTGAGATTCACAAAGTTAGAGAAAAACTTTTCCCGCAAAGTTTTTTTAAATATTTGTTAAAAATAATTTTTTAAATTGGATCTTGATGTTTCATATTGGGTTAAGTCCAAGATAAAAGTCTCATACGTTACCGAGTATTAATTAATTTTTAATTGATAGCAAATTATATCTTTTAATTTGATGTTGTGCCTGATAGAAGGTCTATCAGATTGATACAGTCATCCGATATACTAAATCTTAGATGTGATCGGTAATGTATTGGACAAAATAACTTGGACTCGGTCATGTACACTATGTTGGAATTATTTGTCACTATACAAAATATCAGTAAATAATATTTATTCAAGGCTTCATGTCCATTAACACTTTGTAAGAGTTATTTGTGATCATTAAAAAACAGTGAATAATACTTTGTTTAAGTCACATGTTCCAAGGATATTCTGTACAAAATGATATGTAATATATTAATGTTATAACAAATATATGGTTGGATCAAATGAAGTGATGAAATCTGATAAAAAGGAAAAATGATTTGTATACCAAGAGAAATGTGTACAATTTGAAATATCATGATTGTAATGAAGTACCGGTAAACTGTTGGTTGTAAGATTGTGTAATTCATCACTTTTGTAGGTGAATTTCGTGTCTTGAAGAAAAAAATATTTATACCATTTCATTATTTCTTGCTTTCTTACATACTAGGTAATCATTACTATCATCATTTCTGTGTGTCACATGTTCTTATACAGAAAGAAAAGAAAGTTTAATATATGTTCTTTATATGCATAGTCAAATGTGTTTTGCACCAAGTGCACTGTAGATAAAACCAAAGTAAAACAAAATTTCCTGAAAATCTCATGTGTACATGTAATATACATTTACAGAGATATATATCAGAATGTGACATATTTTGATTATGAATTTTAGAGACATTCTTACTTTCCTTTTTAATGAAATTCGTATGGCTTTTGTTTTTTTGTTTGTAAAAGTATATGCGACAAAGTCGTTCATGAAATTACTGTTTTTAAAGACATTTATTCTGCAATAAAACAACCTTGCATGTGAAAATATTTTTTTGATTTTTAGTATATTAGATGTTTTCATTGTTTTCGTTCGTGTGATGTAAATGATATAGTTAGCATTCTGTAGTTATGTGAGATAGATGATAGAAAAGGTATTAAATGTGATAGTACATGTATAATAATTGAAAAAAGTAAGTAATCTGTGAGTGGAAAAGATATGATGAGTGAGAAAGAGAAAAATTAAATACAAGAGAGAGAGTGAGAGAGAGAGAGAGAGGGGTGGGGGGTAAATATTGAAGAGTTAAAGTGAGAGAGGGAGAGAGAAAGAAAAGGTGATAAGAGAGAGAGAGAGAGATGGGGTGAGAGCGGCCTGGTATACCTGGTAAGGGTAGAATAACTGTAATTCATAATGGGTCATTAGGGTAGCCAGATTTACGGCGCTCTTCCTATGGGCCTTGCAGTTACAGTATTACCCCCAGCATTGCTAGGTACCCATTTTTACCTGGGAATGGGTAGAGAGGGACATACGCGGGCGTGGGCAAAGCACCTTGTCAAAGCCTGTTATAGCACCGAACGACACTCGAACCCAGAACCTCTCGTATGAAAGCCAATCAAGAACCTTCAACAATAACACAGTTTGACGGGATCATTATGAATTCTATCAACACCGAAAGTAACCTTAGTCAAATGGTCTATTTAATTCAATTTCTGATGTCACTCAAAACAAATGTCCGTCATATCCTTTCGGAAGTATAAACAACGAGAACAAAATCTATTTTAGAAGCTATACTTCCTTCTGTTTTGAACTGAATTCTCACGAAATGGAAATCAATACACCTGTTTTCCATGCCAGTATCCGTGAACGCAAGGTCGAGGGAGTGATGTCGATGTCTGCATACTGAACTAGAAAAATGAGAACATATATAGATATATATATAGCCAATCAATCAATATATGTTATATGGAACAAATAATTAAATGTTGAAAATCCTCAATAGTGAAGAAGAGAACTCACGGATTTTTATTTCAATTTTTTAAATTATTATTTATATATCGAAGGAGGATTGCTAGACTTCAACTCTTGTACAAGATCATAAACGGAGAAGTGGGAATCAAGGCTGACACAATACATTCAATTTCAAACCAACAACAGAGGGGGAAGAACAACTAGAGGGAATAGCAAAAGAATGGAACCTACTCAAGGAGGAAACAGTTATGTCTACCTCCAGTGCAGTCTTCAAGCAGAAACTTCAAATGTGAAACACCTCTCTTTCCATAGCACATACACGACCATGCATACTAATCAATACGTTGGTGATGTACAGTTAACCCTGAGTATACCGACGCAACCGAAACAGAAACAGAATATATATATAGGCCTATACATCGAAGGAGTATTGCAATAATTTGATATTTATCCGTTTTATTTTGTTCATTTCACCGGACGACATTTTTACGTTATGATTTTGCTTTTATTTTAATATTGCATTATTTTTCCTTTCCTTTTGTTTTAGATTTTTCTTTTTATACTAAAATCGCCTTTACCCAGGGCAAAGCTATAGCACCTAAATTTTAGGGGGGCACGTGCCCCCCCCCCCCCCCCCCCCCCCCCCCCCCCCCCCGTGGCTACGCGCCTGCCTATTATAATACCTATTCTAAAACCCATAAGCCTATCTGATCCTTTGAAGGTAAAATCGTCTTCACGTGCTATAGCAAGTATCGCTTGGCTATACGTAACAATACAAATTTACCAACTTTACCTAAAATTTGAAAGAAAAGAAAAGTGTGCACAATCGATTCTTTCTCCCGGTGTCTGCTTAAAAAGAAACCTCTATTTAGTTTAGGATGCAACAGTTGGGTGCATTTTCTGTACAGAACTAGAAAACTAGTTGCTGAAAAGGCTTTTGACGAGTACCAGCATAGACGTATAGACGTAGACCACTACAATGTGCAGTTAGTTGGTCAGTCGATACGTGTGTACAGAACTGTGGTTTAGGGGGCTTGATAGAAGTAAGTACTTGTACATTCATGTGTATCTATTTTTACGAAGAAATCATGCAAAATAAACTGTACAACATGTGTAGGGATCTGCACTGAGCATGTCATTATTGTCTGAACGTATATGTGGAAATGCATACGATGTGTAGAGTGGAATCCGGGGGTCAGCATTGAGGTGAAATCCGTTTAGAGAGAGAGAGAGAGAGAGAGAGAGTGGGGGGTAGACAGAGAGAGAGAGAGAGAGAGGGGAAGAGAGAGGGAGGGAAGAAGAGATGACATAATTATGGGTATATGGATGATATTTACAAGTAAATTGCTATGCCAATGGGTCTACTCAATGGGTCTATGAGAATAAATAATATTCTCTGTTTGAGTTCTTCCGACCGCAGATCTAGATTACTAAAAAGTATTTGTAGCCGCTTTGGTCGTAGAATGTCCAGATGCATCATGGAGGCCATATTGCAACACTTTAACCAAATCCATACCGTGGGCAATATGATATACGGTACACTATTCCAACACATATATCGTCTCTTACGTTTCCGATCAGTGGAGTCGCTAGAAGGGGGGGGGGGGGTGTCAACACTTTATTCAAAATGTGTGTAAGGAAATTAGGTTTTTCAATGCTCTTCGACAAATCCAATGGAACTATTACGGATATTTTCGACAATTTTCGACTAATTTGTCGGCAAATATGATATTAGCGAAGCCCTTGCAACCGATTATTTTTGTTCTCCCTTCTTTACATCCATCCTTCCTCATCCGTCATGTTCCTGCAGTGTGACTTCGTCATGTTTTGCAAAAAGGGCAGAATAATCTTTCGTTACATTTATGTTTTACTCCATACCAACAATGAAAAGCACCATCGCCTTGCTCAACACAAATGATTGTCAATATAAACGGACTTTATTCATTTAAGGCAAGTCATATAGTTTTTGGAAACCTCTCAACAATAATGATAATGTAGCACAATGATTTCAGCGATTTTCTGATTGTCATTAACAACATCGTTTTCGATCTCCGTGACTGACAAATCCAGAGATGACACCTCGATTGTCGTGGTGCTTCCATCAAAGCGATCAAGAATAAAGTCCTCATCATCGTCGCTCTCGAAGAGTGAAGTACAGAGGCGGATAAGGGGGTTCGGCGGTTTAACCCCCCCCCCCCCCCCCTTGGGCGGCCAAGTGAGAAAAAAGAGGGGAAAAGGAGGGAAAAAGAAGGGGAAAAAAAGAAGGAAAACAAAGGGAAAACGGCGCGATTTTGGGAAAATCCTGGATCCGCCACTGGGTCAACCCCTCCCCCCCCCCCCTCCCCTTGGCAAAAAGTTAGATCCGCCCCTTAAGTATAACACTAAAACTAAAGGATTATATGAAATTTCAACATAACATGATCGTGTGTATATTTACAATTTTTACTTCGGAAACATCAGAATAATTTTCGGAAAAATTTGGCTCCATCGCTCCATCGACCCAAGAATCTACGCCTTAGATTCTCATAGATTGATTTTGCATTGTGAAGCAAGCAAGATGGAAAGACCGTCCGAATGCTAGGGGATTTCTTTAGCAACGCATTTCATGGAAAGAAATACAGAATGTGCTATACGCATTGTGACGTCACGAAACTATAATAGTGGTTAGTTGCCGCAAACTGATTGGATGAAAGTTTCTGCTCGGCGCTCGCTGTTTTCGCATTATTGTGTCGTTAACTTATTATTGCGCACTGTGCTTGCAATGTGCATATCGGGAACATCGTCAATTATTTTTTTTGTTGGCATGAGAAAAAGAGAAAGAGAAGGAGACATAGAGAGGGCGTGAGAAAAAGAGAGAGAGGCAGGGGGGATTTGGAGCACTGGATAGTCATTTTGATACATTGATAAATCTAAAATAATTGGTATCAAGTCGTTTTCTTCTTCTAAATATAAGTGTATGTATTTTAATAAAGGTCAGGTAAGGTTAACATTTTGTTGCTGGCATTATCTGTTTACTTATATCCGTATCTTATCTGTAACTGTTAGTCCCCCGGCTAAACTACATTCTTTGAAAATACGATCACAGCGTCTATTTAAGAAATTATACGAAGGCAATGTTAAGAACCTCGTTTGTCATATTTTATAAATTTAAAATGAGTTATATAGGGAATACAACAGAGTATTAAAATTGCCCTTGAATCGATTTCTTGAAAGTATTCGTGATCATTTTTTATGTACTTAATGTTTTCCATTAATCATATTTACCATTTCAATATATTTGTTAATTTTTTTATTATAGAAATGACAATCCTTGACATCGTCGGGAGTGGATTCCGAAAATGCGGTCTCCAGTTGGTACTGTTCTTCTACATTGCCGGGTTGACCTTGCAGTTTCCCATTTGGCAAAACATGATCATCAACCGGCTCTGCCTGGAACGCTACAGGACGGACGTCTGTGACAACCTCTCCAAGAACCCTGAGGCAGAGTCCGACGTGCAGATGGTTTCCACACGCCTTCTCACCCTACAATCCATCTTCACCGATGTCCCCGGAGCCATTGCTGCATTGTTGTTGGGCGCCCTCAGCGACAAGATCGGTCGGAAGCGGGTGCTGATGTTCCCCTGCTGCGGTTCCCTTCTCCTGAGTCTCATCCTAGTGGTGCAGTCCATCATCCCGGTCGTGTCCTTGCCCTTGGTCATCATGAGCTGTTTAATTTTTGGCGTCTGCGGTGGGATACAGACCTTCATGACCACCGCTGTGAACATCATCACAGACAACACTCCCGTGGAGAAGCGAGCAGTGCGTATAAGCCGCACCATGCCTTTCTTCGGCCTCGGGATTATCGTCGGCATGCTGTCCTCGGGAATCCTTCCTCAGTTCCTTTCCATCACTCAAGTCTACCTCCTCTTCGCCGCATCCCAGTTCATCGTCGTCGCCATAGTTTACCTCTTCATCGAAGAAACTCTTCCAAAGGATGAGGCCGCATCAAGCAATGACGGCGTCGTCAAAGAGATCAAGGACAGGAATAACAGCCGTCTGGGCGTCGTCATGGATTCGATCGAACTCGTCTGGAGTAGCCTTACATCAGGAATCCAAATCCTCACATCAAAAGAGAATCGCCAATTTCGAACAACTCTTATAGTTGTGTTGGTTACAGGGATGATCGGTAATGCATCTGCCAGGGGTGAGGATAATCCTATCTTTTCCATTATGCAATAGTTAAAAAACAACAACACCTAATTAATATATCTACAGAATGTTTAGATAATATTACTTGATTCGAATATCTTTCTTCCGAGCTTTCATAAAAAAAACTTATTAGAGGAAGCACGTCGTCAGTCCTCAGGGCCATGTACAAAGAATATTGAATGGTAAAATTCATTTTGCAATATGTCTATTATGCCAGAGACTCATTTTATAGTTAATATTTTAGCCTACGAGCTTTTTGATTTGACAACCGAATTTTCTTTATTTGCTTGTTTGCTTGTGTTGTATAAGAACGTCATGAACTTGTTTCCTTTTTTTGTCCCTGATAATTGTATTCTTCCCGAATTCAGTTGAATTTAACCTGCTTCTTCTGTACACCAAACGAGCACCTTTCGCGTGGTCACCCAAGCTCTTCGGTATCTTTACGGCCTTCAAGAGCCTGATGGGCATCATCGGCCAGGCCGTCGGTACCGGGGTCGTCCTGGGTCTCCTCGGGGAGCGGTCCCTCAAGAACGACTTCAGGCTGCTCCAGTTCGGCTCAATATCCGCCATCTTGGTGTGTCTTTTTACGGCTTATGCTACGTCTACGAAGCTCATGATGTTTGGTAAGTGGCCTACACTATAGTCGTCCAGGCATAATAGGAATCTAAGAAATACACTAGTGTGCGAATATAGCGTAGCCGAACGGCAATTTTGGCAGGGTAACTGATGCACACCAAATGCACCCCCCCCCCCCCCCAAAAAAAAAAAAAAAAAAAAACATAGCAAAAGAATCAGCTACACCTTCGTTGAAAGTGTCTGATATACCAATGTGTTTTTAACTGAACTGAGAGGCCGTAGGATGTTCTGGTAGAAAAAGAATGTCTTTCCTTATAGAAATATGAATTCCACACCAGTATTTTCCAATAGCTCAGCATCCCCCTTGATTTAATTTTTATCTTTATCTGTCTATGTTTTTAATAAGATTTTCAATTAATTGGTTGTGTGGCGACAATGTACTAAGTCTTGTTTTTGTTCTCCTTCAAAATGTTATTGTTGTGTCTCCTAGCTGCCATATTTGTCCTGATCGGAGCTCCGTCAAGGTCGGCGAATGGCTCCATAGCGTCTCGTCTGGTTAGCCCAAGTAAGAAAGGTAAGATTGACGGTTATTTTGAAAGTTTAGCAATCTGTATGCCCTCTTTTCATTTTAATCTCGTATACACATATTCGATATGAATATCACATTACTGCTCCTGAGACATTCTCGACTGTTGCACAACCCTTACCATTGATGGTAACTTTGCCATCAATGGTGAGTGCCATGGAAACCTTGATTTTGATTGGCTGTTGAGCCCTGTTACCATGGTAGTTGCCATTGATTGCAAAGTTACCACCAATGGTAAGTTTTATGCGACGGGGCCCAAGGAAAGCCACCTGAAGTCTAGTGCTTGGACGTACGCTGCTTATTGATAAGAATATGTAACAGGCCTAGATATTGGGTTAAGTTGTTTTAAAAAAACAAATGGTTGTTGGTGCTCTGGCGACAACAATGTTGCTCCATGCTTTGTTTATTACTTCAAAGTCAGGGTTAGGGTTGAAATTTGGTTTTTGGTTAAATTTGGGGTTATGTTTAGTGTTTGGTCCAGAAATAAAGGTAGCAATGAAATGATGGCGGACCAACTATGGCAGGAGCATACTGTCGTACGACCTCTAAGCCAACGTTGGTTGTGACATTGTGAGTTACCATGTTCCAGCGAGAATCGCTCCGTGGTCAATCATTATCACGAAGTATTTTTCAATTGTCCAAAAATGATTCCTAACCCTAACCCATCAAGATTTTTCTTCTGTATCTTCCTGTTACTAGGGTCATTCTTAAACACCCTGACCACGCCCATCCTGGGTGATATCTACTTCAATAAAGACACGCCCTGGTTTCGCGTCTAGAATGTTTTCGGCACCTCGGGGCGGCTAGGCTAAATCTCGGGATTAAAAATGAATAATACTTTTAGCCCCTTGAGAATCCCTTTGTGTGATTATGTGCACGATGATCACGATCATCATCATCACCTGCATCGTCATCATCCTTATTATTATCATCATAACATGAGTTAATCATTGTTTCCCCTCTGTATCTTTTACAGGTGCATTCATGTCACTAGGATCGTTCTTAAACACCTTGACCACGCCCATCTTGGGTGGTATCTACAATGGTATATATGCCTCATCAGTTGATACACGCCCTGGTCTCGTGTTCGTCAGTATGGCTGTGGTCCATGCCTTCGCCTTCTTTGCCGTCAGGTCAGTATGAACAACTCATGCGAACAAGGGCGTAGCTAGGATTTTTTAAGGGGAGGTGTATTTTGAACACCCCAAACAACCCCCCTCCCCGTCGCTACGCCAATGCACGTGAACATTATTCTTCGGGCAATTAGAAATTACTTTGATACTGTGATGGTTGTCCGTATTACATCTATATTTTCTTGCTTATTGTGTTTATCGGTATATTTTGATAATTGCATAATGACGATGATGATAATAATACCAAACTACTGATAATCATAATCATTATTTCTTGTTGTAGTTTTTATATGATTTTGATTTGATTTATTTACCAACAGTAATACATTTCCTACAATAATTTTACATATACAAGAAGATAAACTATTGGTTTATAATGAGGGGCCAGATAATAGTACACGTGCTAGTCGAGCCTAACCCCTTAAACAGATAAACAAAGTATTTTGGTACAAATCAGTTAAGAAAACGCAACTAAACAAAAATAATGAATTTACTATTTATTGCAATCGATACTTTAAAAAAAAGAATACTCAACAATATCTCGTCAAAAGTCTTCTTCTTCTTCTTCTCCTTACTATTATTATAATTATTATTATCATTATAATAATTATTATTAGCATTAGCATTATCATTATCATTATTATTATCATCATCATTGTCATCAGTTATCATATTTGTATTTCTTTCATTTAGATATGCGCTTACAAAGACACCAGATTCCAATCCGATCAGCGAGAAAACGAATTAGCAACCTGTTGTACCACTATGCTCCTCGACAAATGGACTTACCAATGTAACCAAATATATAATTAAGTGCTTTGATGCGATTATCTAGCAAAGCAACCACTAGCAACAACAACTAATTTATACAATTTAAATTCTGACTATTGGGATGCTATTTTGTTCGTTACAGGTGAATGAAATAATTCGTAGCGAGACGCTTCACTATTAAGGCATTTGCATAACTTTGAATACATTTCGAAAATGGCCCATTGACGATCGAACTCAATCGACCCGACATCATGAATTATTCATAGATCTCTGTGACTTTTCACCAATTACGGCCTGGGACTGAAAAGTTTGAAAATGAATATGAGATGCATCCATTCTACACCGGGGATTTTAGCCTCTTTTTATTAAAGAGCACAGTTTTTATTCATGATTTTACAGTTTTATATTTGATATTGTTTATAAATATAGATAGATATTTGTGTAGTATTTTCTTGATATTTCAAGCAAATTTTTACATTTCTGTAAGATCTTCATTAAAATGTCACTTCCACTGATCGTGAAATTTATCAAACAATATAGTCAGCCACCAGAAGAGGCGTTGTCAGTCGGGAGGGGTTTGAGGCGTCCTCACATAAAAAAGTTGCCCTAACCATACACAATTTACCAATTCATGATTTGTATACCCCTTCAAGAGTAGTGGGGGGTCGCATGAAATTTGTCCTTTTAAATTATCATTATAAAAACGGAGGGGGGGGGGGGTTGGAGGCAATGATTGCTCCCGGGTCAACATTATACCTCATTATTTGATATGCCGAAGTCGCCAACTTTCAGTCGTTTTGAATCCTGATCATGCTTCAAAATGTACTTTTTCATAATCTTCTTCGAGTAGTTTATTTATATATATATATACTTATATATAATATATATAATATATATATATACGTATACGTATATATATATATATATAATATATATATATACATTGTAATAGACATATAACTCTGTATTTAATTGGCGTAACTCAATGTTCATTCCTAGTAACGTTTTATAAAGATTTTATAGTACACATTATGACGATTATAACAACAACAAAAATCAGCTTTTATATGAATATGAGTTGCTTTATTCAGATTATATTACCTGTATATATTATGAAGAAGTAAAACCAAAACCTTAACATTCCTTTCAAACCTTGTTTTTGCGTTTATTGTTTTTCTGTTTGTTTGTTTTCTTTCATTTTTTGTTTGTATATTTTGTATTGTGCTGTAAAATGTTATGACCTGCCATTAGTCCGGAATGGAACCACGTTCCTTGTAAGTATATATTACAATTTGTTTGAAAGAAACAATTGATGAAAAAAAACTTTCAGCAAATGTAATGAACCATAATAAACACAAATCCATGCAGCGTTGTCTTGGGTGCAAGTATTTATTAGATTTTTCTATTCTCCCCTCACTCACAATTTAACATCAAGACAAAATGTGTAGCATCTGTAGCTTAGTACTAAATTCTTCGTAATATGTGTAGTCAGAGTCACCAAATAACCTCTGTAAGTGTATTCTATTTATATTACATCTCATTTCAAACACGTGTCATATCGATTATTATCCTTCGCCCACATCTGCCCTGATTTTCACATCAGCTAAGAAATTTTAAAAAAGAGTAAACATCGTCACTGACTAAGATATCTTAACTAAAACGAACTATATAGTCCTATACAGTGCGTCCCAGAAAAAACGAAACCGAGAAGTATCGATGTTTTATCATAACTTAATCACAACCATATTTAATGAATGATACATATTTGGAAAGCTTAGAGTCTCCTCTTTCAGTTGATGCTACGAATTCGTTTTCACTGGCTGCCTGCCGTAGCAAAAAGCAGATTTGACAAAAGACTTAACTCCGTTTCGTTGACAATCAGCCATGCTTGAAGACTCTCGTCTACGGCTGATTGTCAACGAAACGGAGTTAAGTCTTTTGTTAATTTCGTTTATTGATACGGCAAGCAGCCAGTGAAAACGAATTCGTTTAATAAAATTATAGAAATGCAAGCACTACTTTAAACAAACAGAACTTTGTCATTCCTCGCTCATTTTTCCTGATTGAGGTGTCATATGAAAGGGCAGAATCTCAACTTTTTAGAAATGTGAATTATTCTACGAAATTCAGATACCGCCCGCCAAATGTCTTTTTGGTTTCCTTCCTTCAAATTGCTTTTAATCACTCATGCGTTGTGGAATATGCAATATGCATCACGTGAGTAGCATCAACTGAAAGAGGAGACTCTAAGCTTTCCAAATATGTATCATTCATTAATTATAGTGGAGATTAAGTTATGATAGAACATCGATACTTCTCGGTTTCGTTTTTTCTGGGACGCACTGTATAATTATGTACAATTACATACTTGTATTCATTATTGTGTAGCACAAGTGCCATTACACGTGACGATATTAAAGAAACCATACATTACATTGTATATTTACAAGAGATTGTTTTCTAATATTACGATATTTCATAATTACATTTTTATAGTGATAAATTAGAAACTACATTTATTTCCGGCATATATTTTCGTTTAAAGAAAAGCCTTGCATCGCACCGTTTTCTATTCAGAATGTTGGAAAAACCTTGACGAATTTCAAGAAAATGATCAACGTGCATTTTCCTCACTTTTATGCAACATTTTTACGTGCGTCTGCCTCGCAAGACAACAAATGTAACATTATTTCGAAATTGTCTCGAAATACACGTTCCTATTTCATTTAATCTTGATGGTTTATTAATTACTTGGTGGTTGTTTCTTGTTTATCTTGCTGCTAAGACTGATACGCTTTTCCCCATTTCATTTAAGATATGGGGCCTTTACGCAAAGTTGATGGGGGGTATTAACAAGCAATCGTGTCTAAATGTGTACATTATTTTGTGTAAAAAAGTGTATTTTAGTGCACTATGGATCATAAAGAGAACGCTGAAGTGCAGTTTTTGTCCTTCTATCACATTATCACCGATTATGACCACAGCAATACTAGGTTTTTGACATGGAACTTTTTGTTAATTTTGCAGCTGTAAGCTACCTAAAGTGAATTCAAACACTCTTCTATTTACATCTCTTTATCATGTAAAGTGAAATCTTAGATGTATTTAATGTTACTAAGAGGAACTTTTGTCCAGAAACCATGCATAACAAATTAAAAAAAAGAACGAAACTGACCTTAAAAGAATCCAAGGGATGGGCTCTATCCCTAAAAACTCTCTCTCTCTCTTCTCGTAGCTGACACGTCCTAGTCTGCAAGCACAAACCCTGATCAGTCGTAAAAGTGAGTCTGCACTATAAGACTACCATAGGCCATGTATATTGACACAACCAGTAGGTAGCTGGGCTAGACTTCTCTCAAGGCACAATGATTTCTTGATTAAGTGTCAAATTAGGGTCTGTGCCTGCAGACTAGACACGTACTGGGCCTCTGCTGCTATGTATGCTGCCATTTTTGTTGCCAATCAATCAAGCGCAACTTTGCGTTTGGTCATGTATATATTATAAAGTTGCGTTTTCATCTGAAAAAGTTGCGCTTGAAAATTAAGTTGCGTTTGAAATCAAACACAACTCTTTATGCAATGGAATGTTGCGTTTGATTTTTAGGAATTGCGTTTGATTTTCAGAGTAGCGTTTAAAGACCGTCAATACTACTGGGCCAGAAGGGATTAGACCACACAGCAAAGTCACTGACAGGTGGCTATCTCATGAACTCAGCTCTCAACTAACATAAGAAAAAGAGGATCATGGGGGACTAACAGGCACCGATTGGGGACGTTTTCTATATAGAGGGAGCAAGTAGCTACAAGTAGGACAGTGGGGCATTAAACGCAACTCTTTATGCAAGTGGGCCCTGTTAGCATGAATACCCAAGTGCCTGAGAGTGTTGAGTTTCCTCAGCGCTCTCTTCTCTTTTTGAAACCGTATATTGTCTTGACTGATTTACGACAACAAATAATAGCCTACTCTAGTATTCTCTAATGTACAGGGCCGTGTTTCATAATTATAATCAATAACAACTTAACAAGTGCTAAATTTCAATAACAAATTTGCCCTCAACCAATAAAATGCCACGATTTCAGTAGCTAATAACAGCCATTGTTACTCGTTATTGATAACAAGTTTTACCCTTTTTTTAAACGCACTGTATCGCGGAATCTACAACTTAGTCAAAGTAAATCGAGAGTGTTGAGTTTCCTCAGCGCTCTCTTCTCTTTTTGAAACCGTATATTGTCTTGACTGATTTACGACAACAAATAATAGCCTACTCTAGTATTCTCTAATGTACAGGGCCGTGTTTCATAATTATAATCAATAACAACTTAACAAGTGCTAAATTTCAATAACAAATTTGCCCTCAACCAATAAAATGCCACGATTTCAGTAGCTAATAACAGCCATTGTTACTCGTTATTGATAACAAGTTTTACCCTTTTTTTTTAAACGCACTGTATCGCGGAATCTACAACTTAGTCAAAGTAAATCGACACTCTAAATAATAATGTAAACCATTACTTTGGAGTTGATCACACTATTATTCGGAGCAGAGCCGGTCTAGTCCAAAACAAAGTATGACTCCTAAAAGAATGAATTTCCACTCGATCTGCGTTCAAAGAGTAAAGTTATTTTGATACCATGTTGATGATAGTGTAGAGATAAGGATTGAGGGATGAGTTAATGGGCAGGACGAACACCACCAACCAGGCGTAGATGTCGGGTGTGACCTCGACCCCGACCGTCTGGACTAGGATACCCAGAACGACGATGGGCATCCAACAACAGAAGTCGGTTCCTACGATCAAGAACATCTTCAGTGCCATCTTGATCTCGTTAGCCGACTGGTTGGTGCGACCGACTTCGGCGCGGACGAAACGGACCTTGATGAAGATGGCGACGTAGGCGACGAGGATAGCGACAAAACTGCAGAGATTGATGCCAAGGAACAGAGCGATGGAGTATTTCCAGGTGGAGACTGTCGAAGCTGCGGATATGTTAACAAACGATCCGCCCTGGTATTGGCTCGAGGTTCGGGTATCCTCCTTTATGCGTAGGTTCGTCGACTTGCGGATGAAAGGGAGACCGACGCAGACATCGCTGAGACCATAATAGTCCGGGTTGAAGTTGTTGAGCAGCACGCCGACTGCGCCTAGGAGTGCGGACACGACCCATATAACCGCAATTGCAACACGGGTGGACACAACACCAAAACGCTTCCTAGAGAACGGGAACACGATGCAGATGAAGCGGTCAACGCTGATGAGAGTCAGTAAGAACACGGAGGTCTCACTGCTGAGGACGGAGATGAATCCTGCAATCTGACAAGTAGTGCTGGTCCTCCACTCCTCGGCACGGCCCTCCCAAAAGTAGGACTCTCCGATGTAGATGTCCATCACGGCGATGAGCACCATATAGATGCCCATTAAGAGATCAGCCACGGCCAGGTTGGTGATGATCATGGCCTGAACCTTGGCTACCCTGGTCGTAGGGACACTCCTCATCCTCGAGACCAAGACGAAACAGTTCCCAAATAGTGCACTTGTTCCCAGGATCCACATGAACACCTTGATGGTGAAGTTGTGCAGGAAGGTCTTACGGCAAGTGAAGAGAGGATGAGTAGGTTGATCCAGAACGCAGTTCACTTTGTCCGGTTTCAGGCAACAGAAACGTGGGTCTGAGGCGTACCTGGAATGAATATAGAAATAAAAGAATGAAATATGAGTTTTTTTTTAAACAAAATAATGAAATAATTGGAATAATCAGTAGTCCTATGTCACAGAACGAAGGGAGAAAATAATGAGAGTGAGAGAGGGGGGCAGAGCGATAGAGAGAGAGAGAGAGAGAGAGAGAGAGTGAGTGAGACAGAGGATGAGAGGACTATCGATGTATTAATTTATTGATTGATTGGTTGATTGATTGACTCGTTGGTTGATAAATAAGAATAAAGATAGATGGAGAGAGTCCAAGGTGGCATAGATGCAGGGTGCGACATAGTGAGAAAAAAAGAGAGCAAGGGGGAAGAGGACATGAAGGAAAAAGGGTAATTCGCCCCCCCCCCCCACCCACACGCACGCACCCTTATCGTGATTAATAGCCATGTCAATTTACATTCATCCCGTGAGTAAAGACGGTGCCCCCTCCATACCAATATACCAAAGCTACGCCACTGCGGGGGTGGGGGGACAGAGAGAGTTAGAGAGAAAGAAAGAGAGAGTTAGAGAGAGAGAGAGAGAGAGAGAGAGAGAGAGAGAGAGAGAGAGAGAAAGAAAGAAAGAAAGAGAAAGAGAGAAGAAAAAAAAAGTAACTCACAGTCCAGTTAAACTGACCAAACCATCGAAGATATCTGGATAGAGTGGGATAGGATTAGAGTTCCGAGAATCGGAATCGATGACTCTGTGAGATTAACAAAAAAAGCATTGCTATGGTTAGAACCAAACTGTTTTTGTCAATAACTTAAATGTTCTAAATAGTTTCAAGGAGTTAAATATTATGAGCTTAAAAAGCTGTACTATATATTATAGGGACTGGCTCTTGACCTTAGAAAAAAATTCTAATAGCCCTAATGTTAAAGATAAAGTTGAGTTCTGGTCATGCGATTGCATTGTGAAAGAAAAGGTGTGGAATGGATCAGAAAAGGTTTATCATGTAAGTATTGGTTTGTACTGCAAGGTTCTGGAGTAATCAAAATCATAATTAATTTGGCCCAGTCTTGGTAAAGTAACAAGCACTGTACACAGGAAGATGTATATGGGACTACACAAATAATGGTGTCGGGGCCCGACACCTTGATTTCCTTATCTTTCTATGCTCATTACTCAGTCATTATACATTTTCTACCAAAATTGTTTGGCGCATGACATTTATTTGTAATCTTGAACATTCAGTGTAAGTTTCGTTTGATTCTGTGAGAATTTATTATCTGTTTTTCTCCAGAACTCAAGTTTATCTTTAACAAGCGCAATCTGATCCGTGGTGCATCTCATATTAGTAGAATTGATTATCAATAGACGGGTATACATAATTATGCAGGATTTGATCCTCCTTATTAATTTTATTACGTCAGTTTATAATATTGATACAAAACTATATAATCTAAGCAGTGGCGTACGCAGGATTTTTTTCAAGGGGGGGGGGGGGAGGGGTGTAACATTTTTAAATCGGGCCGAAAATTTCGCAACGACTCAGTCAGCCGCTGAATAAGCGGGGGGGGGGGGGATGGGGGGTAAGAGCACTTTTTTCTTCTGTTTTTTTTGGTCCCAACAATTTCGCAACGTCTCAGGGGGGGGGGGTAAGGTCAAAAATCACACACATACACAAAATTGAGGGGGGGGGTTCAACCCCCAACCCCCCCCCCCCCGCTGCGTACGCGCCTGCATCTAAGCCCCCCCCCCATGAAAGAATTCATCGACTTACAAGTCCTCCAATTTTGATAGTTTCTTAAACGATCCAGGTGCTATGTACTCAATGTAGTTAGCCTTAAAATTTCTGAGGAGAAGAAAGTCATTTAATTTATTATGTACTGAAACAAATTTAGTTAGGATAAAAAACATTATAAGCAAAGCTGTTTTACATCATGATTATAAGGACATACAACATTAAAAACAAACTCGTTATGATTAAGCATCATCACCAATTCACCAAAATAAATTAGTTATGCATCTGTTTGCTTTTATTTATAGTAAGGACGTCCATTTCTACGTGTTAAAAAAATATTGTGGTTTGTACAATTAAAAAAAAAAAAAAAAAAGTTCTGTTCTGTCAGTAACAACTGATAAGACGTCACAAAAGTCCTTAAAATACGATGGACCTCTCCGTGAGTAAAAAGCATTGGGAAATATTCTTTGAGGAAACAAATTTATATGGCTCACAAAAAAAGAAATCTTTATTTTGGGAAGATTTCTGGCCTTTGGTTTCATGAACTCCACTGGATCTCAAAGTTCAATGTATCTTCTGCAAGGTCATCATTCTGTAAGAATTTTGTCACTTTGACCTTTGGTCAATGTGCGGTGTTCCAATATCTCTATTATTGACACCATTTGCCCTATACATTATTGCCTACCTATCATTTCTTATTCTATTTCCTGTAAAAAAAATGATTAATAACTGCATGGTCTTCAGCGGAACTTGAGAAAATCGCAGATTCAGTATAGGTATCTAACGTCTGCTATATAGATTCAAAAAGAATAAACTGGTTTGCTAAGAATCCCAAATTATGGACCTGGTACAATTTTAATAAGCCTTGCTCGTCGCCAATAATAATAATAACAATTGCATAATCCTAATATGATAACTCTAGACGATAGGACTACAATAGGGGTACTGGGATTGCCCTTAATTTGATATTTTGATAGTCGTTGTGATCTTGTTGTTTGCATAATAATACAGGCCTACATTTATTTATACTTACAGTCTTATCAAGTTGTCTTCGACACCGTCAAACAGTGAGGCGTTTATTGATGTCAAATTGTTGTTGTGTAATATGCTTGAAAAGCAGGAAATTAAAACAATATTTATTTGCTTTATTACATACATGCAAAAAGCCCGACCTGATATCGCACAAAAGTCACATACATACGACAACTAGCCTGCAAATAGGAATAACTTCTTATTGGAAATAACATTAAGTTCATTTGATGCCATATTTTGACACAGTTCGTCTATTGGTATTTTACTTTCAATGACTGCGAGAGGGTTAATAATTACAATCTTACAATGTTATGCATGAGTTACCACTTTGATTTCGTTATCCAAGTTATGGTGTCTCAGTTGAATTTAATCAGATAAACTTAATATACCTACGTCACAAAAGAGAATTATTTATAGTTTTCAAAGTAACCCAATAACCGCAATAACTTTAATTACACATTAACAAAAGGATTGCCCATATCATATTGACATGGGTAGGAAACCCAACATTGGAAAAATAGATACATATTTCAAATCAAGGTATATCCGTTCAAGCTATGCTCTACAGATGTCCCAAGTACCACAAATAAAATCATTCAATAGCTTTCATGTGCAATTTGTTACAAATTCAGAAGAATGCGCATCGTGAGCATAAAATGATTTATGAATTATATAGATTCTCAACATAATAAAGAAAAGAAGTGATTACATTCTTTCCATTGCTCT